>ONZH01000564.1:0-157990 GCA_900303285.1 Rhinella marina | reverse complement strand
ACAACAACTTCACCACTGTCTGACAACCGTGTCTCCTCATCGTCCGACACCTCTTTACAAACTTCTTCCACTAAGTCAACATTGTCATCATCATCATCACCCACAGACTGCGACAGTTGGAAAACTTGGGCATCGGGAACGAGGTCAGCAGCAACCTGAGAAGTGGTTTGTGACTCTGGGAAAGGTTCCTGAGAGTATGCCGGATCGCATTCCAAATTTTCCTGGGAGGGGGCAGACTGGGGGGAAGGAGGTTGAGGTGGAGGAGCCAGAGGAGTGCTCCCTTGGGTAATGTGGGTGGACTGCGTGGAAGACTGACTGGTGGACAAATTACTTGAAGCATTGTCCGCAATCCACGACATCAGCTGTTCGCACTGTTGTGGTTTCAACAGTCCTCTACCACGTGTCCCTGTAAGTTGAGACATGAAGCTTGGGAGTGTAGCTCTGCGGCGTTCCCCTGCTCCCTCATCAGCAGGTACTGTCTCACCCTGCCCAGGACCATGGCCTCTGCCCCTGCAGTAATTGAATGCCCACGCCCTCGTCCTCGACCCTTAGCCCTGGGGTTCAACATTTTCTGTATATAAGTGTATTATATAAAAAATAAAAAATAAATGGGCCTGGTGTACTGAAACCCACAAACTTGTTCAGTCTGGTTTAATTAAGTGACGTAAAGAAAGTGTCACCTGGACAGAAAATACGGATTGTAGTGAGTGTACTGAACTGTGACACACAGAATGGTTCCACACTGCTGTGTGAAATGGATTTGTATCACTGAGCTAAAACAACAAAAAAACTATTTTTTTATATATTTTTTTTAATATATTTTTTTTGTAGTTTTGTTTTTTTTGGAACGTGACGTGCAGAAACTATCGTAGACCTAACTCACACCCTGTTAATGGTGGCTATTTTGACTGCGACCCAGACAAATGTCGCACAGAGATTTTTGGGATCAAGCTATATACGTGAGAGCAAAAGACCTGGTTGGATTACGTGACGTACAGAAAGTGTCACCTGGACAGAAAATACGGATTGGAGTGAGTGGACAGCTGTACTGTGACACACAGAATGGTTCCACACTGCTGTGTGAAATGGATTTGTATCACTGAGCTAAAACACAAAAAAAAATATTTTTTTTATATATTTTTTTTATATTTTTTTTTTGTAGTTTTGTTTTTTTTGGAACGTGACGTGCAGAAACTATCGTAGACCTAACTCACACCCTGTTAATGGAGGCTATTATTATTTTTTTTTTTTTACAGTTTTAAAACATTTTATTTGGAAAAAAGTCATATACAGATGTATATATCAACACAAAACCAAGTATTACAGTATCACTGTGAATGACAAGTATCTTAACTTGAAGGTTCTTAAAGACAAAATTGCAAGACATATGATATTGTAACTGAAGTTGGGGAAAACCAACTGGGGAAGGGGGAGGGGTGAGGGGATGGGGGGAATAGGCAAGGTATAAGGGAGAGTGGGGGGGGAAAGGTAGGGAGAGGTTACATTTGCACATCAATATCTAGCCAACCATGGTACAGACATAATAGCATAGAATCAGGGGCGTAGCTATAGGGGGTGCAGAGGTAGCAGTCGCTACCGGGCCCAGGATCCTGAGGGGGCCCAAAGACCCCTGTGTCTCAAAGAGACACTGATATTATAGAAAGTGCATGCTGGTTACACCTCTGGCTGGAGGGAAGGGGTTACGTCAAGAATTTGACATGGGGAAGAGGGTGCCGTTTCACTTTTTGCCTCAGGCAGCACAAAGGCTATGTGCTTACGTGCCCCTCGCATCAAAGCACTGAGGGAGGGGGGCCCAAGCTGAAATCTTGCACCAGGGCCCATGAGCCTATAGCTACGCCTCTGCATAGAATACATACTATACATGTGGTAATCTTATGTATCTAAAGCAAGTTTCATGTCCCCGGAGGAAAGTTGCGAAATATTTTCCAAGGTGTCCACACTGCATGAAACCAGTGTGTACGTTTGGATTCCCACCCTGCTATTTGTTCCAGTCTATAAATACCATCACATTTCAATAGCCATTGAGCAAGTGGTGGTATCTCTGGGGATTTCCAGTATTTAGCTATTAGAATTCTAGCGGCAGCTAACAAAGTGGTTAGTAGTGTCTTAAGATGTTTTGGGAATGTCAAATTATCCATGAGTCCTAATAAACATAGTTTAATGGTGGGGGTGACAGGCATATTACCAATTTTGGATAGGGATGAACAGATCTGTTTCCAATAGATAGTAATGACAGGGCAATCCCACCATATATGTAAAAAGGTGCCAATGTTCGTCTGGCATCTCCAGCATATAGGGTCACATTCAGGGAATAACTTGTGAAGCTTTTGTGGGGTATAGTACCATCTAGTGATAACCTTATAAGTGTTTTCTTGCAGCCTCACACATCTAGATACCAGTGAAGCAGAGGAAAGGAGAGCAACCATCACCCTTGCAGAGAAATGAGTACAAAGATCTCTCTCCCACTGTAAGAGAAAGTCAAAGGTCATCGGTCTGGTCTGGGAGGTCAAGCAGGTGTATATTTTCGAGATCTTTTTAGCAAGCGGTTTAGACACCAAAACCATGGCTTCAAACAGAGTCTTCTCTACCATGGGTTTGGGGACATTCTTCCTGAGCCATGATTTAATATGGGTTTTGTGTAGAAAAGACAGCGTGGTTAGTTGAGGGTGAGAGGTCCAACCATCCAGAAGAACTCCTGTGGAGTCCAGCAAGTCAATCACCAGCAATGGTATGCAAGCACTATGTGTGGATAAAGTGCTTGTGAACATCTGGGAAGAATCCCAGAGTATATCCCCTATTTGCACAAGTGGAGAGCACGGCCATGCGGAGAACAAAATTTTGGACAAACTATCATGCCAAATTCTTATAGTGGCTCTGGTCATATCGTTTAATGGGGTTATGGCCTGTGACATTTGTTTGGGAGTAGAAAATAGAAAAGCTCTAAGGGTGGGTCTGGCAACCCCTGTTTCTGCCTGTATATCCAGTCTATCTGTTGAAACTCTAAGCCATTCCAGACACCTCATCCCATGTACTGCTCTGTAGTAAAGCTTTATGTCCGGTAGTCCCATGCCACCCAATTTATGTGGTTGGATCAATAAAGAGTGGGGGAGCCTTGGGCGTGACTTACTCCAAAGGAAAGAGGATAAGGTTCTCTTGATTTGGAGGAAAAAACTGTTGGGTAAGGGTATAGGCAGGGCTTGAAGGTAATATAATATTTTAGGTAGTATTACCATCTTGATGAGTGTGCGTCTACCAAACCATGAAATAAATGGAATGGTCCAAGAGTCAATGATGTTTTTTATGACCATGGGAAGGGGTTGAAAATTCTCCACATATAATCTGGCAGGGTCAGCTGTTAAATGTATCCCTAAGAATTTAATGTAAGTAGTGGACCAACTAAAAGGGAAGAGAGTTTCAAATAGTACTTGAGTATGTTGAGATACATTTACATTCAACACCTGTGATTTGGTAGGGTTGATCAAAAAATTGGATAAGTCTCCAAATTTCTGAAGCAAGGAAATGATAGCTGGGAACGCCTCCTCAGGGTTAGTGATAATGATCAAGAGGTCATCAGCAAATGCCGCCAATTGGTGGTGAATTCCTCCCACATGCAGACCCTCTATCCGTTCCTCTTGCCGTAAAGCCTGGAACAGACACTCCACAGTCAGTATAAATAAGAGACGGGAAAGAGGACACCCTTGACGCGTGCCATTACCTATACGGAAAGACGGTGACAAAGTCCCATTTACCATGGGACTCACTTGGGCAGTGGGAGAATCGTACATAGCCATAGTGGCTTGCACATATGTTATAGGGATACCGAATTTTATTAAGACACGTTGCATAAATGTCCAGTCTATTTGATCGAAAGCCTTTTCGGCATCACTGCCTAGAAGGACTAGCGGTTTTGAGTGTTTCCTGGCGTAATGTATCAAACTCACTAATCTAGTGGTATTCATTCTTCCCTCTCTCCTGGCCACGAAACCCACCTGCTCAGCATGGATTAGGCTCGGTAAAAAAGGTTGAAGTCGTGTAGCAAGCATTTTAGCGTACAGCTTCAAATCTGTGTTAAGTAAAGAAATGGGCCTGTAGCTAGCGCATAACGTGTGATCTTTGCCTTCCTTTGGGAGTATAGTGATCAGAGCAGTAAGCATCTGAGGAGGCAATGGAATATGATTCATTGCCCCATTACATACCAGTAATAACTTAGGTAGTAGCTGGCGTGAGAAAGTGCTATAATAAACAGAAGGCAATCCATCCGGACCAGGACATTTATGGGGGGGGGGTCAATCTAAGGGCCTTTTCCAATTCTTGTAAAGTAAACGGCTGAGAGAGAGATGTCGCCTGTTGGGCCATGAGAGAGGGGAGACTGAGCATGTGAAGCCAATTATCAATTAGTTTTTCCCTTTCTGCTTCAACCTGCGCACTAGAGCGGTCTCTAAGGTTATACAGAGATTTATAGTAATCGCTAAATTGTTTGGCAATCTGTTCTGTTGATCTTAAATCTTGGGCTGTGGCCGACTTGATAGTGTGTATATAAGAGCGTGCCTTGCGTTTTTTTAAGTTGGACATCATGAACTTGGCTTAGCTTTATCCCCATGAGCATAATATTTGTATTGAGCCGATAAGTATAATTTAGCCGTTTTGGAGTTCAACAGGTTCTTCAAAGTTGATCTAAGTTGGGTCAATCTCTCCAGAAGATTCTGGGAGATACTACTTTTGTGGAGAAGTTCTAATTGTTGTATTTCCTTTTGAAGGGCTGTCACCTCAGCCTCTCTCTTCCTTTTAAGGTGTGCTCCCAGGGATATAAAATGTCCCCTAACAACAGCCTTGTGGGCCTCCCAGACCAGACCAGCAGACACTGATGGGTTCTCGTTAAAAAGGAAGTATTCCTCCAAATGGCCCACAATGGTTTTAACATTCTCCTGAGAGCTCAATAGGATTTCATCAAGCCTCCAGTTAAAATGAGCTTTAGGGAGAGATGCCATTTCTAACGTGAGGTATACTGGAGCATGGTCGGATAACAGGATGTTACCAATGGATGTTTCAGAACGTTTAGATAGTAACTGAGGGGGTACAAACACATAATGGTGGCTATTTTGACTGCGACCCAGACAAATGTCGCACAGAGATTTTTGTGATCAAGCTATATACGTGAGAGCAAAAGACCTGGTTGGATTACGTGACGTACAGAAAGTGTCACCTGGACAGAAAATACGGATTAGCGTGAGTGGACAACTGAACTGTGACACACAGAATGGTTCCACGCAGCTGTGTGAAATGGATTTGTATCACTGAGCTAAAACAACTAAAAAACTATTTTTTTTTTATTTTTTTTTTGGAGTTTTGTTTTTTTGGGAACGTGACGTGCAGAAACTATCGTAGAGCTAACTGACACCGTACTGACGGTGGCTATTTAGACTGCGACCCAGACAAATGTCGCACAGAGATTTTTGGGATCAAGCTATATACGTGACAGGCAGCAAAAGACTTGGTTATATTAAGTGACGTACAGAAAGTGTCACCTGGACAGAAAATACGGATTGGCGTGAGTGGACAGCTGAACTGTGACACACAGAATGGTTCCACGCAGCTGTGTGAAATGGATTTGTATCACTGAGCTAAAACAAATAAAAAAATATTTATTTTTTTTTTTTTTTTTTTTGGAGTTTTGTTTTTTTGGGAACGTGACATGCAGAAACTATCGTAGAGCTAACTGACACCCTACTGAAGGTGGCTATTTAGACTGCGACCCAGACAAATGTCGCACAGAGATTTCTGGGATCAAGCTATATACGTGACAGGCAGCAAAAGACTTGGTTATATTAAGTGACGTACAGAAAGTGTCACCTGGACAGAAAATACGGATTGGCATGAGTGGACAGCTGAACTGTGACACACAGAATGGTTCCACGCAGCTGTGTGAAATGGATTTGTATCACTGAGCTAAAACAACTAAAAAAATATTTTTTTAAAATTTTTTTTTGGGAGTTTTGTTTTTTTTGGAACGTGACGTGCAGAAACTATCGTAGAGCTAACTGACACCCTACTGACGGTGGCTATTTAGACTGCGACCCAGACAAATGTCGCACAGAGATTTTTGAGATCAAGCTGTATACGTGACAGGCAGCAAATGACTTGGTTGTATTAAGTGACGTACAGAAAGTGTCACCTGGACAGAAAATACGGATTGGCGTGAGTGGACAGCTGAACTGTGACACACAGAATGGTTCCACGCAGCTATGTGAAATGGATTTGTATCACTGAGCTAAAACAACTAAAAAACTTTTTTTTTTTTTGGAACGTGACGTGCAGAAACTATTGTAGAGCTAACTGACACCCTACTGACGGTGGCTATTTAGACTGCGACCCAGACAAATGTCGCACAGAGATTTTTGGGATCAAGCTATATACGTGACAGGCAGCAAAAGACTTGGTTGTATTAAAGGGTTATTCTCATTTTAGACAATGGGGGCATATCGCTAGGATATGCCCCCATTGTCTTATAGGTGCAGGTCCCACCGCTGGGACCCGCACCTATTTCCAGAACGGAGCCCCCGAAGTGAATGAGGGCGCACTGCGCATGCGCAGCCGCCCTCCATTCATTTCTATGGGGCCGCCGAAAATAGCCGAGCGCTGGCTCGGCTACTTCCGTCGGCTCCATAGAAATGAATGGGAGCGCACCGCGCATGCACGGCCTGGCTCCCATTCAGCGGGGAGCTGTGCCTGGTGGTGGCCAGATCCCCGGAAACCTGGGGTCCTCCAGGCGCAGCGCTCCCCGCTCCGTTCTGGATATAGGTGCGGGTCCCAGCGGTGGGACCCGCACCTATAAGACAATGGGGGCATATCCTAGCGATATGCCCCCATTGTCTAAAATGAGAATACCCCTTTAAGTGACGTACAGAAAGTGTCACCTGGACAGAAAATACGGATTGGAGTGAGTGGACAGCTGAATTGTGACACACAGAATGGTTCCACACTGCTGTGTGAAATGGATTTGTATCACTGAGATATAACATTAAAAAAAAAAGGGGGTTATATATGGCGATAGCTGCACTACTAGTGCCAGCCAGCCAGCCAAGCCAGGAGACAAAAAAAATGCCTTGTAGCCCTTAGAAGGGCTGTTGGGTTCTTTGTGGGTGATGCCTGCCTAACAGAGAACTAAATGCAGGCCCTAACACTCTCCCTGAAACGCAGCAGCTCTATCCCTAACGACATCCAGACAGCATCTGAGCCAAGCACCGCGGACAGTCACTAGTATAATCCAGGGTCACCTGATCAGGCCAGCCAACCCCTGCTATCGATATGTAAGGCCCCACGTGATGCTGGGTGTACCGCAGAGTCTCCTGGCTTGTGATTGGCTGAGTTTATAGGCGCCAAAAATGCACGATGCGGAAGTTGCCATTTCCTCGAGCATGGCGAGATACTTGTCCGAGCAGCGAGCACTTACGAGTACCCTAATGCTCTAACGAGCACCAAGCTCGGACGAGTATGCTCGCTCATCTCTAGTCTGGATCCCTCTGTGGCCAGTGAATAAGACGTCAAAAAATAGAACATGTTCTATCTCGTCCGTTTTTCACTGACCAACTGCCCCAATGCAATTAAATGACTCAGTTTCTCAGAAAGGCATCAGTAAGGGATTGTTCACGCGTTATTTGATCCGTTATTTCCATCAGTTATTGTGAGCCAAAACCAGGTGCGAATCAAAAATACAGAATTGGTGCAGCTTTTTTCATTATAACTTATGTCTGTGGAGCCTCCACTCCTGGTTTTGGCTCACAATAACTGATGGAAATAACTGATGTGTGCACAAGTCCTAAGATAAATATGAACAGTTTATCCGTTTTTTAACAGACTTTTTTTCACTGTGGCCTTATTCATACCTCCCAACTTTTGAAAATTGCAAAGAGGGACAATGTGTGCCCCGCGCATCACGGCAGTTTTTTTCATACTAGGCCACCCCTCTAACTCCGCCCAAAGCATAATTTCTGGAGCCCCTGCAGCAATTTTATTTCTTGCTCTTCATTGCCCATATAAATATTAGCACATAAATCATCAGATTATAGATATTTTAAGGTCCAAATTACACCAAATAATGAAGTTCTGATCTAATTTATAGGTATAGACACTTTAATAAGGAGCAATTTAGTAAATTTATTAATGCACATTTATGCATTAATCCTCCAGGTCAAAAAGAGGGACATTTAAGGATAAAAGAGGGACAGAGGGACATGGGTCAAAAAGAGGGACTGTCCCTCCAAAAGAGGGACACTTGGGAGGTATGCTTATTGGTTGTTTAAGTGGAGCACATTTGTTCCAGGAACCATTTAGGGGGCGAAACATTCGCTCAGAAGCCCATACATTCTAGGCGCTACCCCGTCCACTCTGTTGTCTCCCATGCCATACCGCCGCGCTTAGCGCCTGAGCTGTGAGGAGACCCCGCCCCCTGCAGGCACGTGTGGCTGTCTTTGTCAGGGGACTACATTTCCCGACATTCCTGCACCGTTGTTTGTCGCTGTCTCAGTGACGTTGTCGGGAATCAACGTGCAGGTTACGCGGGAAACTGTGACAGTAAACATCCCGCGAGAGGAAGCGGCTGCCAGTAACGGGTGGAGGGGAAATATCAGTAAGTTTCGGGGGGAGGCCGTATACCTGGGGTCCAGTTGCCGGAGATAGAAAGGTGTCAGGGTTCACTGTGAGTAGTCAGATCTGTCTGTCATCTGGAAGTCATGGTGTGGAAATTTCCTGGCCAATAACTGTTCTTGCATGGCTTGGGTGACAGTGCATTATATAGTGTGATTCTCTGGTGTCACTGATCCTCCATGTTGACCGGTGTCTTCCTCCCTTGGGAGACAAGTGCTCAGTCTTGTGCAGGAAGCTGAGACTGATTGATATATGTCAGCTCTGTATGACATCCCTTAAAAAGCTTTGAGTGAACTTGTGGTTTTAGATTCCGCGTACAAGGTTCGGGTTACCTAAGAATTCCATAATGGATTCTGCAACCATGGAGCATAACTTATAGAGCAATTCATAATGGAATTTTTAGATAACCCAAACCTTGTACACCGAACTTGAACACACAGGTTCGCTCATCCCTACCCTTAAACTTTTGACATGTCGGCAGTTTGGCATAGTGGTGGTCTGGTTTCTGAGACCCCAACCGATCTATAGGAAGGGGCAGACGGCCGTGGTATTGTGGATCCGCAATACCACAGATGCTGACCAGCATGTGTTCTGCAAATTGCAGAAAACACATCCCGGCACCCCGTTCTAAATGCCTATTCTTGTCCGCTATTGTGGACAAGAATAGGACATGTTTTTGTTTTGGTTTTTGTGTCTTTTTGCGGAACTGCGGCTGCCTGCTATCATTGAAGTGAATGGGGCCGCACCTATTCCGCTTTTTTGTGGAATAGGTGCAGACCCGTTCACACTACAGTGTGAACGGGCCCTTAGGCTGAATATAGATGTCAATAGCTGTAGATGGGCTCTTAAAGAGGACATTTCATGGGTCCAGACATTATGAAATAAGTAGGGCAGGGATGTAAGATCACTTACTAGTTTATCTTTGTGGCGCTCCATTCCCCCGCTTGGAATGCTAATGAATAGCATCAGGAAACGGGGTTTCTCATTGGGCGTCTCCTTCTCCCTGGCTGTAGCACGGTCCAGTCACAGCCAGGGAGAAGGAGACGCCCAGTGAGAAAGAGGGCAGTTTTTCCTCCTCCCTGTGCCGATGCTATTCATTACCATACCAGGCGGGAAAAGTAAGGGGGGAACTGTGCGCCGGACAGATAATCTAGTAAGTGATCTTATATCCCTGCCCTATGCCCTACACAACCCCCACTTATTTCATAATGTCTGGACCCATGAAAGGTCCTCTTTAAAGGGATTGTGCAGCGCAAACATTTAGATAGTCACCCGCCAATTAGCTGTGCAAGAGCTGCCGCCACTTCAACATTACCTGCGCGTCGTGCCATTTGCACTAGTGGCACGGTGTAAGTACAATACAGTCCCTTGAATAGGATGAGCAGTTGTGATTGCACTGCGGCGAGAGGTAAATATGGAGCGACGCTCGCATGCACCGCTATCCCTTCAAACAGCGATCAGCGGGGTGGGGCGGCAGGATAGGAAATCACTATCTTTCCCCTACATAACCCTTTTAAAATGGTTGTCCAGAAGTAAAAATACATGGCTGGTGTCTTCAAGAAACGGCGCCACACCTGTCAGTTGTGTGGTATAGCAGCTCAGCTCCTTTGAAGTGAATGAGATTGAACTGGAATACCAGAGATGACCCATGCGATGGTGAGGAGCTGTTTTTGGGAGAAAGAAGTTTTGTACTACTGGAGAATCCAGGAGACCAGCTTCTCCAAGGTTGCAAGGAGATCTGAAGGTTACAGTGCTCACCTGAGTGCTGTTACCCATTGGCTTTAAAGATTGAGGGAGTTCTCAGATCCCAGAACCATTGCCTTTTAAAGAGGGTCGGTCATAAAGGATCTTGTTGGGTCTTTGAACATACACACCTCTCTCGGTCACTGCAGTATTACTCAGTCACTTCTGCAGTACCCAACTCTAAAGTGTTCATGTTATTCTGCAGTAACATTAGTGGCGGTCATAGTTGGCTTGGCTCATGGATTCGGCAGTGACCTGTAATGAGGAAGAAAAGCACAATAGTGAAGATGAGATTGAGTTTGTCAATGTAAGTATTGGAATCAAGGTACTTTCTTATTTCCTATTGTTTTCTGTCATTTCTTCTGTACATTTATCAAATTCAGGGTAGGAAGTCGGGAGCCATATGTACCTCTCCATTGGCATCTGCACAAGGGGTATCATTACATTAGTAGGGTCAGAACATTATCACTACCAGTACATACCGATGTCAGGACCAAATCAATAGCGATACCAGGGCACAATGGGCAGACAGTGTAGAACTGGACTTTGTGCCCGGGCAGTGTTAGTGGCACTATGAAATTTCTTTATTTATCAGAATAGTTTTACCCAGAGCTCAACTTCCATTCGTATAATTATTCAAATTACATAAATGAAATCTGCACTAATTGGTTACTATGGACTATGTTACGATAATTTTTTTTTTTGCTCGACAATGTGGAGTAATGAGTCCCAGTTGTTCTGTTCTTCTGTATTTGCTAACCTGCTAAGGCTACATGTACATCGATTGCAGGTTTAAAGGGGTATTCTCATCACAGACAATGGGGGCATATCGCTAGGATATGCCCCCATTGTCTTTTAGGTGCGGGTCCCACAGCTGGAACCTGTACCTATATCGGGAACAGAGCCCTGCAAGGTGGTGGCTGGAGGACTCTGGTCTGGCCACCACCAAGTGCGCTTCCCATAGAAGCGAATGGGAGCGTACCGCGCGTTACCAGCCACTGCTCCCATTCATTTCCATGGGCCTGACGGAAATTGCCGGCTGGCTCGGCTATTTTGGCACCCCATAGAAAAACCGCTTTCAGGGCTCCGTTCTCGATACCTGTGCGGGACCTGCACCTATAAGACAATGGGGGCATATCTTAGCGTTATGCCTCCATTGTCTGTGAATGAGACAACCCTTTAAAGAGGATTCCAGTCTATTAATGTTCCATCCCATACACCCTGTACCCATCTTGGTCACTGCAGCATTACTCAGTCACTTCAACACTACAGTACCCAACTCCGTCCGCACACGGAGGGCTGTCTGCATCGTTTGCGGCCCCATTGAAAAGAATGGGTCCGCATCCAAGGTGTAAAAAATGTGGCTCGGATGTGTACCCAAACAATGTTTGTGTGCGTGAGCCCGTATACTGATTTATAAGGCTGTGTAAGGCTCCATTCACACGTCCTGTTTTTCTTTCCTGATTCGATCCTGATTTTTTCAGGAAATGAATGGATCCAGATCAGGATCAAATCAGGAAAGAAAAACAGGACATGTGAATGGAGCCTTAGGGCTCATTCAGACTACCGTATGATATCCGCAAAAATGCGGATCTGTTTTTTTGCGGATTACATACTGACCCATTCACTTCTATGGGCCCTTTTTTTCCATTCCATGTCTCCGCAAAACAAATGAAACATGTCCTATACTTGTCCGTGAAAATCAGGACATAGCCCCATTGAACGGATCCGTATTTTTGCAGACATCATACGGCCGTCTGAATGAGCCCTTACCCTGAGAGTCCTGGAATCTACTGTATTCCACAGACAAAATGCTGCCAGTGTAATTCAGTAGATTCCAGGACTCTCAGGGTCACACAGCATTATAAATCCGTATAATGCTGTGCAATTCTGTTACAGGAGGAGACGTCAGGACAGGACCTTTCACTGACAAACTGCGAGTTTATCACGTTCAACTCACTCGTGTCCCTGGCCTAAAATTGGCTTGGTCATTAAAGGAATTGACTCACTTCAGTAAATGGGATTTATCATGCAGATAAAGTTAATACAAGGCACTTACTAATGTATTGTTATTATCCATATTGCTTCCTTTACTGGCTGGATTCATTTTTCCATCACATTATACACTGCTTGTTTCCATGGTTACAGATCACCCAGCAAACCATCATTTGTGGTCGTGCTTACACACTGTGTGCAGTAACCTAGCCTCTCAGACATACTTATTGTGAGATTAAAGGAATTTTACGTGTCTGAATAAATGCTATATGTGTCTTTTCCTCTACAGGAAGGCCAGTTAAGACCTGTTCTGGAATGCGTTGACCTGCTTAGTAGTGATGATGAGACCCAGGCGTTGAATGTAAATGTAAGTATGAAAACACTATGGGGGAGATTCATCATCTCCCTTCGCCACTTTTTTGGCGTAAAAATGCCACTTTCTGAAAAGCGGGAGGAGGGCGGGCAGAGCCAGAGGGTTCTCTTCATTTGCATCTATGAAGAAATCAGTGGTAGCTCTGAGCTGCTGTAGATTTTATTGTGGCACATGCACTGCCAGAAGATGCACCCAGTATATAATGAGGCCTGCAGCTCTTCATATATTAGGCGCATTGTCCAGTACCTGTGAAACTGGCTGACCTGTTCCCTGTATACTTGGCAGCTGAAGGCCTCTGAGCTGGTCCCATCTTCATGAGAAAAACGATGTTTTAATATATACAAATCAGCCTCTAGGAGCAAAGGGGGCGTTGCTGTTACACCTAGAGGCTTTGCGCTCTGAGTCGGTCCTCCCTCTGCACTTTCACAGGGCCAGGTGTGAAGATGTTTACAATGCCTGGTCCCATCAATCAAAATGTAGAAGGAGCAGCAGTTGAGCCTCCAGGTGTAATGGCAATTCCCGCTTTGCTCCTTGAGGTTCATTTGCATATATTAAAACATAATTATCAGTATAATTATTATGTATTAAATAGTACATTATTTAGCAGTTTATTTAAAGGCTCTGTACACCTTCAGAGGACATTTTTGCTTAAGATTGCATTTTACTCATTTTTGGCTAAAAATCATATTTTCATTATCCCTTTATTAAAACTATTTAGCGTTCTGTCTTAAAGGGTTAGCTGTAGAGATGAGCGAGCATGCTCGAGTGCCATTTTTGCGTATTTGCGTACGCATTTTAAAATTCGTACGCTATTCATACGCATATTTTAATCTATACGCAAATGTGTACGAATAGCGTACAAATTGAATTTGTACGCTATTCGTACGCATTTGCGTATAGATTAAAATATGCGTATGAATAGCGTACGAATTTTAAAATGCGTACGCAAATACGCAAAAATGGCACTCGAGCATGCTCGCTCATCTTTAGTTAGCTGTTTTTCTAACTGTGTGACTGGTACTTTCACATTCACTTTGTGTTGGTCATCTAATAAACCTTATCTCTAAACTACTGAGAGGTCATAAACACTTATTTAAGCCACATTCGTATCACTAAGACAAGAACTGAGCTATAATGAGTGTTTATAATGTCATAGATAAGGAGCCTGTCAGTCCCCCAACTGACTGAACGGAGAGCAAATCCACTGGCTGCTTCTACAGAATGTCAGCTGTGTACGGAAAAAGGGACTCCATATTTTTAGTAAAAAAAAAAAACTTAAAATAAAATTTTTTTGTAATTCCATTTTTTCCCTAGTTTGAAAGGTCCGTATCAGGACTTGATTTGATGTACTTCAGTTTATACTGTATTAATGTTATTGAACTGTGTATTTCTTTTCAATCGTAGAGAACCATAAAGGACCATGTTGATTGTCAGAAGGACCGGGTGGCTTCCACACTTGATCGTCTTGCGCGCCATGTTGAAAAGTCAAAACAGCAGAAAGCTGAAAAAAACAGAGCATTTCAGGTGAATTGATATCAGTTTTCTTGATGTGCAACTAAATTTGATTTTCTGTAATGTAGGTGGTCCTGCATTTGTTTCACATTGTAAGCTTTTTTTAGTAAATGTAAAATCTATTAGGCTGGGAATAAACCCCACCCACCTGCGTCTGTCAATGGTCACAAAGATTTGAAGGTAATACCATTGTTAACCTATAAGTTTATGTGCCCATTGGCCACTGTGAGTAGGCCGGGTAGCTGCCTCCTCATGTAAACTCAGCCTTATAGGGGATCTCCGGGAATGTTTTTAAATGGCTGCCAGCAAGATGTCCTAGAATGTGAGCAGGACTGGTGGCCTTCACTTGCAGAGCTGTCTAGGGTGGTGAGGGGTTGGGGTCTCGCTACACACTGCACTCTGGCACTTGCATATATTACATATTGGTGAGTTTTCCTGTCAGGCTCCTCAGCCACGATGGCATATCATAGGCGGGATCACATCATTACCATCTATTGTAAAGCAGTGTAGTAAGGCCCTGTTCCCTCACCACCCTAGTCGGCTCTGAAAGTGGTGGCAACTAGTCCTGCTCACATTCTAGGTCAGGTTACTGTCAGTCATTTTAACTCATTCCTGGAGAACCCCATACTGTCTTAAAAGTTTAAAAAAAATTTTTATACTCAAACCTTTCTCCAGAGTCCATCGCTGCTGCAGTGGTGCAGTACTCCTACATGGGCATACCTACTAGGGTAGCAGACATATCAGCTTCTAAGGGGGCCGAAATCAACTCAAACATTTGGTGCAGTTAGTAGTTAAAGGGATTCTGTCATCACGATTTTAGTGACAGAGCTTTTCACATCTGTCACCTCGATTTGGTTAAAACTATACTTGTCCTAATGCCATATGTCTTGTCATTTTAGCAAAAAATACCTTTTATTCACATGCAAATCACCTCTATGAGGAGCCCAAGGGGCTGTCTCTCCGGCCGTTGGAGCCCAGCCACGCCCATTCTCTTGGGGCTAATTATTCACTCCTTTCTAGGCTGACGTCATTCACCTGGTGCGCATTAGGACAAGTATAGTTTTAACCAAATGGAGGTGACAGATGTGATGTGAAAAGCTCTGTCACTAAAATCGTGGTGACAGAATCCCTTTAAGTGTATGTTAGATGGCATGAAACATTGAATGCTGCCCCATGGTTGGCAATGCTGTGTTGAGACACTGCTATATTATTCCTGTGTTGTGTGCATGGTGCCCATGTGTGACATCATTGTTTTTTTTTTTTTAGTTATTTGAGAAGAAAACGGGTACATGGTGCCAGTTTTAATGTTATTGCTGTGCTATGCAATGTTGTGTACTTTGTACTGTGACATCACTGTTTGTATCATACATGTACCGTATCATCACTGAGAAGAATATCTCCGTATTGTGACGTCACTGTGTGCATTTTTCCAATATTGTGATATCCCTGTGATCACTGTCTCTGTACATTGACATCGCTGTGTGCATTATGCCATGTGCTTTAGGTAAACCAATCAGGAACTTTTCTGAACTTGTGGATGGAAATGGTCATGGTAAATTTGGGGGACCATACCAAGTTTTGCAATGGGGCCCCATGGCTACTTGTTTTGCCCCTGACTCCCACTACCTGTTTGTTTCCATACACCAGCAATAATGTGCCCAGATATGGCACATGACTGCTACAGCCAATCACTGTCCTTAGCAGTCTGCAGCGGAGGACAGTGATTGGCTGCAGGGTCCATGTGCCATATTCAGGCATGTCTTTGCTGCTGTATGGAAACAAACAGCAGCAGGAGTGTCGAACCAGTGTTTTTTTTGTTTTTTATTTTTCTAAACTATGGGCTTTGTCTTGAGATTTTTAATGATGTCAGACAACCCCTTTAAAGCAGTGGGGATGAGCAGTGTGAGCCTGTACAATAGATGCTGCAGAATGGGGAGGCGGTACGTAAAGAGGCAGACAATGTTTTCTGCTGCTTTGCTGCTCCGTCTTGATAGGTACTAATAGTAAAAAATCTGAACTTTTTTTTTTTTTTTTTTTAATTACAAAAATCTAACTTTCTTTACGGTAGCAATTCAGAGCCCCATTTCTGTTGCCTAAAAAAAATAACATATCCTGCAGAGGTCTGGTTTATCATTGCCCAGGGTCACTTTACAAGGGATACTTTCTTTTTATAGGAGAAATTAAACTTTCAGCATGCTCATGGTTTGCAAGAGTTGGAGTTTATCAAGGATGTGCCTGGCAAACAAGCTGCAAAAATGTGTGTCAAAGAGTGGCTGAACATGCCAGGTAAGCAGAACAGGTGAACTGGCAAAATGCTTTGCTTCTTACAGAACACAGGGGCTGTTACATATTACACGGAGGCCCACAAAAAAGTAGCTGTCTCCAGTGATAGTATGAGCAGATGAACGAGCAAGTAGATTGTGGGGTTTTTTTTTTTTTTTTTGTTTTTTTTTAATATGCTGAAAGTGGTCCCCGGTCACGTCTATGCATCTTTGGACGTCGGATTATGTTGGCTGATAAGGCTTACAGCTCTTCAGCAGTGATGCTGCGGATAGTGTTTGTGATGTTCTCCTCGAGTTCATCCAGGAGATGTGGTTTGTTAGAGAACACTTCCTGTTTTAAATTTCCCCACTGATAGAAAATCTCATGTGGACAAGTCTGGGTTACGTGGTGGCCATAACCCCATTCTCACAGTTTGCCCCTCCGTGAACAGTTCATGAACCCGTGCCAGTGAGCTCTGCGAGGTGCAGCATGTTGCCCCATCTTGTTGGAAAAAGCAGACATTTTTCTCCTACAACATCACTGTTGAAGAGCTACAAGCGATATAATCCGACGTGCCCAAAGATACATAGATGTGAACGGGGACCACTTTCAGCATCTTTTGTGACTTGCGGGTAATTAACAAAAAAACAATACACTCACTCGTTCATCTTGTCATACTATCACTGGAGGCAGCTACTTTTTTGTGGTTCACCCTGTATATCCTGTTCCTGCAGGGAATTTCATCTGCTTGTAAATCCTATTGGGGCAAATTTGTTGCCTACATTTTTACAACAGTTCTGTACATCTGAACTATGGTTTGTAGAAATCCATACATTTCCTTGCTGCAAGGTAACTTACACCTTAAGCAGCTATTAATAGGATTGTCCAACTGTTAATATTGATGACCTATCATCAGGACGGGTCCTCAATATCTGACTGGTGGGGTCCGATACCCGGTACCCCCACCAATCAGCTGTCTGACGAGGTCTTCACACTACATCTTGTCTCCTGTGGATCTGTAGTGTGGAGTAATTAAAAGCACTCGCTCCATTCACTTGAAAGGAGTGCGTTCTTGCAGTACATTGCACTTCCAAGACGAACAGCTGATCGTCGGGATCCTGGGTGTCGGACCCCCATCAGTCAGATATTGGCTGGACAACCGCTTTAATACAGTGAACTCTATGTTGTTGCTTTAGAAAATGTAATGAGTAGTTAAAATGATAGAATGGATGGCATGGGGAGCACACCCACAACTTGTTACCTCCCCTCTGTACCCTTACTGCAGACTGCTAGCAATTCATTCATAACTTCTAGCAGGAATAATACAGGAATGGCACAACATAGAGCCACAAGAATAGATGCTCCAGAATTGTTATTACATGGGGAATGTATGAAGCTAATAAAACAGGCGTGTCAGGAGTGGTGAAAGGTCCTCTTTAAACTCCTAAATGCTGGGCTCAATAGCGACTGCAGCACCTAAGCAGCCCTGTAGAGGGGGAGGGCGCACTTTGTAACCCTATTGATACCCCACAATAGGTGCTGATGAGTTAGGTTATCTTGGCACCAAAGAATAACCTATCGGTATAAAGCCTGGTTCACATCATATTGATGCCTCTGTTTGATAAATGCCAGTTACAGCCATACATTGGAATACGTCATCCATAGGGTCCCATCATATTGAATACTATTGTGTGGAATAGTGCAACACTATACCCATAACCGTATCCCTGACATCCCTCTTTTGGCCTCCAATGGGTTAATGGAACCTTATGGACAGAGTGCATGTTAGGAGCTTTTCCTGGCGGATATTCTAAATGGACGCCATTTATGTCATGTGAACCGCGCCTTATACCCACAGGTTTTATACAGTGCAATGAATCGTAGGAGTAATTTAAAGATCGAAGTGTGAAATCCCGTAGTGAGACCCAAATAAAAAGTAAAAGAATATTCTGTGAATTTTACAGTAGAAAAAAAACACTTTTAAAATTGTTAAATAATTGGTATTTCCAGAAACGTGATGAACCCTAATATAACATTAACTATTGATGATTGCACCTGAGTATTTTTAGAAATGAAAGTGGCTCACTCTTTATGCCAGTGGTTACCCTTTCCCCATAACCCAGTTGCAGAGGGGTGACTTGACGTGACAGCCGTGGCCTAACAAAGGACCCAGTCTACCATGTACATGGGTGTTTTAAATAGGTTATCCAGCAAAAAATATTTTGAAATAAATAAAGCATTTGAAATCAAGTATTATTACACTAAACTTGCAATAAAATATTATTCAGAGTTTTATGTTCTTTACATTTTGCTTTCTGGTAGTGCCCCCTGTTTTCGATTCTTCTGGTCCATTTTCTCCTGCATTCAGTGGTGGACTAAGGCCTTGTTCACACATCAGTTATTTCCATCAGTTATTGTGAGCCAACAACACAGAAATGGTGCAGATCCTGGTTTTGGCTCACAAAAACTGATGGGATAAACTGATCAAATAACTGATGTGTGAACAAGGCCTAACTTACCCTGCAGATCCCCTGCTTCCTTCCCCTCCTGCCGGTGCTAGTGTAGTGGACTCATAGTGAAGCAGCCCAGATTGTGGAGACATTACCAACCATATGTCTCTCTGGGGGTGAAAGGGACCTTTTCCTATGCATGGGAGAAAAGGGTTAACAAGCAAGTTGCAGTGGATCATCCTATGTGCTCATACCCACCCACAAGAAGGGCTGCACATACAGCCGTCAGCTAGATAGCCTGCAGAGTCACTGAAAAACAAGACTGTAGAACAGAAACTCCAAATCAGGAAAATCCAAACGAGGAAAATGCAGTGATAAAAAAAAAAAAAAATGCTCCAGAAGGTGTTCATAGCCTTCAGACATGACCTTGTAGGCTTTGTGAGTCTAAAGGAGATTTCACATCACTGTTTCTTTTTTCCGTTCTTCTGATCCAACAGAAGAACAAAAAAAAAAAGAGGATCCTGTGCATCAGTTATTCACATTTGGCATCCGTTTGATCCATTTCCGTCAGAGATCCGTTATTTTAGACGGGGGAAAAAAGTAGGTTTTTTTTTTTTTGTTTTTTTTTTTTTCTGTCTCAAAATGGATCTCTGACAGAAGGGGCTCAAATTGATGGCAAATGTGTATAACTGATGCACAGGATTTTTTTTTCTTTTTTACAAGATCATGTTTTTTGTTCTGAAGGATCAGAAGAACGGAAAATGAAACTGTGATGTGAAGTCTCCCTAAAGCCTCATTCACATGTCAGTGTTTTGGTCAATGATTTCCATCAGTGATTGTGAGCCAAACCAGGATTGGAGCCTCCACAGACATAAGGTATAAGGCCGCATTCAGATGACCGTCGTATTGCGGGTTCGCAAAATGCAGAACCGCAATACTACAGGTGCCGCCCGGCGTGTGTTCCGCAATTTGCAGAACACACGGCTGGGCGCCCCGTTCAAAATGCCTATTGTCCAGACAAGAATAGGACATGTTCTATAATTTCTTGCGGAGCCGCGGCTCGGCAAGAATAGGTGCCGGCCATTGAAGTGAACTGGCCCGCACCTATTCTGCAATTTTGCGGAATAGGTGTGGACCCGTTCACGCGGTCGTGTGAATGGGCCCTAAGGGAAAGATCTGCTCCTGTTCTATGTTTAGAGCCACACCTGGTTTTGGTTCAAAATCACGGATGGAAATCTGACTGTGTATAAGGCATAAACACTGACACTCAGTATACACTGATATACATGGGTTTTGCAATATGTTATAGAAGCAATCAAATGATTGCCAGCTTAACATAAAAAAAAAATTTATAAAATGTCAGCAGAAATTGCTTGCATGTCAAGAGGTGCCAGAAAGCAGAGACCAGCGAGGCCCTAGTAAATGTTGGACCAGGATCAGTGAGGTGAGCATCCATTTTTTTTAAATTTTGTTGAGCCTGTGTGAAAAACATAGTTGGACATCTCCTTCAAGAGTTTAAGCTTCACTTTAATTGGAGGCATTCTTCTGAGACAATAAGATTGGCTGGGACCTTTACAGTGGGACTCTCACACATTGCTTGAACAAGCGTTGTGCTTGAAGGTCTTTGGCCTTCTCCATTTATTCATTTTTTGCCTGTTTACATAGCAATTGAAAAAGCGTTCTTTTAGTATGATGCATTTCACAACGTAAACGTTAGAGATGTGGATCTATGTAGTAGAAAACATCTTATTTTCATATTCCAGGCCTCAGACCAGGCTGTGTTTCAGCCAGCCGCCGAAGCTTCTCTAGATCTCATGAAAGCATTTCTGTGAGAAGTCAGTCAATCACTTGTCCCGTTATGAAATGCAACAGGAAGTTTGACAACGGACAACTACTATTAGGTCACCTCAAAAGGTAAGCTATGCATATTGTCCTATCCTTCTGCTCCAAAATGAAAAGAAAGTGCCTTAGTCTTTTTATTACTAAATGGCTTTGTTTAGTCAGGAAGGGAAATCTATTTGTAATGGAAACCTTGAAGCTCTGGTAAAGTATCCAATGGGTATCAATAGGGTATGTCCACATGTGGCAGGTTTGTGGAAATTTCTGCAACTCTTTCATTCATCTGAATAAGGTTTCTAAAACTCCATGCGCTCGGTTCAGACACAACTCCATTCAGAGGAATGCTCTTTTGTGTTCATGTAAACACACTCTTTATCTATTCTGCAGATTTACAAGTAGACTATATAAAAGTGTGTTCACGCTATGTTTTATACTTGTATGTGTCTTGAAACTGTCATTAGATCTATAGGTTGGGCCTCCATGTTTTTTCCAGCTTATTACACAAATGCTTGGTCAGATTGAGATCTGGAGAATTTTGTCATGTTCCTTATACCATACCTGAACAATTTTTGCAGTCTGGCAAGGCCCATTATCCAAGAGTCCACTGCCATTAAGAAATACTTTCACCATGAAGGGGTGTGCTTGGTCTGCAACAATGTTTAGAAAGGTTGTATGTGTCAAAGTAACCTCCACATGGATGCCAAGACCAGAGGTTTCTCAGCAGAACATTGCCCTGAGCATCACACTGTCTCTACTTATTGGCCTTTGGTCCAGTTCTGATGCTCACATGTCCACTGTATGCAACTACAGTGATGGACACAGATCAGCATTGGCAGGTCTATAGCTGAACAGCTCTATACCCAGAAAGCTCTGGTATATTGTGTTCTCTGGGGCCTTAAATGGTTTTCAGCAATTGGTACTACAGTAGCTGTTCTGTGGGACATGCTTATCAATCAGTGAGCCTTGGGTATCCTTGACCCGTCTCCTGGTTTTGGTGGCTACTGACCACTGCATTCTGAAACACCCCACAAGAACTACCGTTTTGGAAATGCATTGATGCATAGTCAGCACAGTTTGGCTTTTGTTGAAGTTGCCCACATCCTTGCGCCTGCCAATTTTCCCTGCTACCGACACACTGCTTGCCTTTGTGCATATTTGTTAGCATACTTTGTATTGCATATACAGAAAAAATATATGCCGTTACAGTAGATTACATGTCTTTAGACATGGTTGTGGTGGCCAAAATGAAAATTGATATTTGTGGTTGCACTAAAAGATTCGGGAAGTTGTAAAAGAAAAAAATTGAATCTAAATGATTCATTAAAAGTAAGAATGTTTTGTTTTTTCCCCAAGGTTCGATCACTCCCCATGTGACCCCACTATTGCTCTTCATGGTGTTTGTGACCAGTCCACTTACACCTGTGTTCTGTGTCTTAAAAGATTTGGAAGCATGAAAGAGTATAATGATCATTTCTCAACAAAGGTTAGTTATTTTTTGGATCAAAAGTATCTGATAATTTGTTACGTGGATATCTGGGGCAATTTGGCTGCAAAATGTTGGGGATAAGTGTCTGAAGTGTGGGTGTCGGACCACTGGGCTCCTACCAGTCATGAGCCCTGTGTTTCCTCTTTGAATGAAGTGGTGGTCATTTATGCTCGCCTCTTCTCTGTTCCACTCTATGGGACTGTCGGGGATAGATGAGTGCAAGTGCTGAGCTTTTTTTATGGCCTATAGAAGTGACAGGTCTTCTTAAGATAGAAGGCGGAAAAGCCACACCTTACCCCCATTGGATTGGGTCACATGTAGTAATGCATCATTACAATTATTAATTGCAGTTATTGCTGTGCATAGGGAGAAATCTGTCAATCTGCGGGAAGAGGGTGGGGCTAGCCCAGTAGTTGATAACTAGGGATGAGCGAACTTCAGTTTTTGAAGTTCGGGTTTGCACTGAATTGCGTTATGGATTCCGTTACTGTGGACCTTAATGCAAATCAAGGACGGAATGCCTTTTAGATGCATTCCCTCCTAATAGAAGTCTATGGCCAGTCCATTAGGCTGGTCATAGACTTCTATTATGACGGAATGCCTCTAAAGGCATTGTGTCCTTGAATTGCGTTGTGGTCCATGGTAATGGAAACCGTAACGCAATTCACCATATACTCGAACTTCAAAAACTGAAGTTCGCGCATCCCTATTGATAACTATTGAGGTTTTTTTTATCACATTGATAATTTAGTTTAGAATTAGTTTACTTTGTGAAGTATTATAACATTTTTTTTTCTAGGTAAAGTTGACTGATGGTCATGAGAGATACATACCACCGCTGCTTATCCAGTGTTTTGCCTGTCCAAGCTGTTTTGTACTGTTTTACCAAAGAGATGAGTGTCTCAAACACATGTCTGCGAGAAATCACTTCAGGCGAACTATTGTTTTCAAAGGTATGGTGTAGAGATTTCACATTGGAATCCGACAGAAATATACGGTAATTTTTATGTCAGTGTACTCTATTGTGAGGTGATGAATTTTTCAGTATGAAGGTCATTCTGTGTGAAGGATAATGATTGTAAAAAAGGTAAGGGCCAACCTGTACGACCCATAAGATTGGTAAGATCTTGGCTGGAAAGGTGACATGCAGACAAAGCCCATATCTCACCCGTACTCGCTGGAATGAAGGACCAGACATACAGGAGGTTTATCATTAGCAAACACTTCCCAGTATATGTGTGGTCCTTCATTCCAGTTACTGCAGGTGAGAAGTGAGCTCTGAGGCAGGCAAGGATGATAACTGTGATCTGTAGATGATGAGTGTTATACAGGGCTGATGAAGCGGAGAATGAGCCTCCATACAGCTTCTGCTCTGTGCTCTGCTGTCATTAGGACGGATTCCTCTGCTGATCGCCCCTAGACAAAACGATAAAAGGCTTTTAGGAATGTATTCATATTAACATGTTTTTCAGTATTTTCAGGGTTGTTTTTTTTTTGTTTCCTAAAGAACCCTTTTAAGTAAAATTATTTTACATTCATACAAATGTGTAAATCTGGACAAATGAGCTGCTAAAAGTGACTTGAAAAATGTCTTTAGCGCAATTAGCTGATATTTTATATTGAATTGTTTCCTGTATTTCTGTTACAGACCAGAAGGACGCCCCATGTCCTGTACCTATGCCAGCGTATGCAAAAAATGTTTTGATTGCCCTCTGTAAAGACATTCTATTCCAAATAGTTTGTACATCTTGTCGTCTTGAGCTACGTTCTTATACAGAACTCACTGCTCATTTCAGGTACAGTATTTTTCATACTTACTGAACATTAAGAAGTCTGTAATTTGTAGAGAAACGAGTGCCTCCTTGTTGTGCTTCAAAAGTAATGGCATTTTGCAATCTCCCTGGTGGTCTGGAGGCTGATGGCAGATAGTAATGCTTTGCTGGGACACAGCTGCTATACATGACACTGCACAGTCACTGCTTTATATATGGCATACAGAAAGCTTAAATGAAGAGGTTCCAGCACTCACTGCAGCACTGTAGCCCCTTCAAACAACTGATCACCAGGGGTGCCAAGAGACCAACCATTTAACACTGATGATGTGTTATTGATAGGTCATCAGTATTAAAATCCTGGACAACCCCTTTAAATACAAATGGTAAAGCCAGGTGAAGATCATTTATAGCTCTTGATTTTACCAATTTTGTGGTTTGCAAAGGGTTAAATACACTGTGAAATAGATGCAACAGAATTGACATACCAAGAATTCTACACTGGTGTGGAACACTCCGTCCACATACATTGTACTTTAATAGCGGTGGATGGGATGTGTGAAGTGGTTTTCATGTTTCGTAGTATTGTGAATAGTCGATATATAGCAAAAATAGCGTGGCGCCATGTTAGCAAGTATTTGTGACGTTAAATACTTTTGTGTTAAAGATAGATTATGGACGTGATAAGAGTGATACTTGTATTGAGCAACCAGAAAAATGTGTGTAAACTTATGGAGCACAGAGGCTCCTTCATCAGGCAGGTTTAGATTACGGCAACACTAGTCACAGCCAGGATCGCAGACTTTTGGTAATCCCCTAGAAATCAATGGGATTACAGTGTGAAAAATCCAGCCTTACCCTAACGAATGACTAGAGAAAAGCTTAAAGACTTTTGTACATGGCGGGATTATTAAAGGGGTCCTGAAAATGCCCAGACCCCTTACACTGATTCTACCTATCTGACTCCCCACACTGCTCCTGGTCCCGCGTGGCCACCACGGCTTCTCCCTGTACGTGAATGAAATCATCCGCTTTCGGGGGAAGGGGGTTGGTGCAGCCAAAGGCAGGCAGTGACGGGGAGGAGACTCCCTAACATCAAAGGAGCCCAATAAGTAGAATCAGTGTGAGGGGCCTGGGCATATGGGTGAGCACTTCCAGGCTCAGATAACCCCTTTAAGATAAGTCTTATATTTATGATGTTCTTAGTATATTTTCACAGGATATATCTGATAAATGTGGGTCCCACCTCTGGGACCTACACCCATTCTGTTATCAGGGGTCCCTGACCCCCATCTCACCTGGAGACGTAGCGTGCTTGCTTAGCTTTCTCCTTTTACTTCTGCGGAAGTCTTGAAAACAGCTAAGCACGCATGTGGGCAAAGGATTCTAAAGTCAGTGGCCACACATCCGTGCTAGAAAGATAAAAATCTTTCCATCATCTTAAACATTGAGATTAGTTCGTCGTGTAAATGGTAGATCAAAATTTTAGGATATGTGGCAACATACACAGGATTTTACATCTCATCCACATGCTGTAGAGAGAACCCGCATGGCAAACTGACTTGTGCTGTGGGTTTTCAATCCACTGCATTTTATGCCTTTAGTTTTATCTACAGCTTTCAAACTTTTACAGTGCAAAAGTTGAAAGCAGCAAAGGACCCACTTAAAGGGGTTAAGCTCAGCTCTGAACCTGGACATACCCAGGATTTCACCCAGACAGCCTGCCTGACAAGAGCTGCTCCGATGCTCTCTTTTGCCCTGCGCTAAATCACGCAGGGCAAAGGCATTTTGCCCTGTTCTGGTGACGAATCGGGCTCTGCCAGGCGGAGGCTTCCACCCAGCAGTGAGCCCGGTGATGTCACCGGCACTGATGGGCGGGCTTTAGAGCTGCCCTAGCCAGTAAACCGGCTGGAGCAGCGCTAAAGCCGCCCCATCACAGCCGGTGACGTCACCGAACACACTGCCTCCGCCCGGCAGTGTGTTTTTGTAAACAAAAGAGCCCTGCCCGATCCAGCGGAGGGCAAGGGAGCGCTGCTGATGTCAGGCAGGCTGCTTGGGTGAAATCCTGGGTATGTCCGGCTTCCGCTTTGAACCTGGACAACCCCTTTAAGTCTGTGTAGCGGAGCCACCATGAAAACCTGCCCATTTCAGGTGTTTTGTGTTTGGTTTTTTTTCTCCTGATCACAGCGGACCTATATGTACCTGAATATTTTATGACATTTCTGCTCATTGGCATCTTTTTTTTTTCTTCTTTTTTTGTTTAATGTAGAACACGGTGTCGAAATGCTGGTCCCGTTTCTCTTTCCGAGAAAAGTATCGTAGATGTTGCTGCTGTATTCCGACTGGAGGCCTATTGTCCATACTGTAAACTGGCTTTAAGTACGGACTCTCACATTGTGAAGCATACTGCAAAAACTAGTCATAAGATAAGGAGAATTGCCTCCATAGAGGAATCTATCCTGGCCTTCTGTTACATCAATGAAGGGGCTAAAACCCCATCTGATATCTGCTTGTCTGCAGCCAATGATAGACTTAAACCTTGCACACTTAAAAGGACTTTACACAACACTGATATGTCTAGTAACATTTTGCAAAAGTGCAAAAAAGAAAGCAAAATGGCAACCATTAATGACTGGCGTGTGAAGACGGAGCAGGATGTCCTAATAAAAGCATGGTTCTGTGAATGCCTTCAGCAATTCCCATCTGAGAAAGCTGCGGAAAAACATATCATGACAGCCAACAAAATTTTTCACAGATGCATGGTGTGTGGCAAGCTTGCTGAAGATTTGGGCATTATTCACCTGCATATGAGCAGATTCCATGGTGGGGCACATCTGAGTAATTTTCGCTACTGGTGCCAAATATGTCTAATAGAGCTGATGAGAGTTGAAAATGTCATGGCACATGTTTCAGACATTCATGGAGGCCATTCATTTTATTATGAAGAAGATGTCTTGGAGCAGCCCTCCACATCTACCGAAGCAAGGACTTCTCCTATGCTATTGGAAGCAGATATCTCAACAGTGCCGCAGCAATCTTCTAAAGGCATGTGGCAGTGCCATATATGTGAGGAAATGTTTGACTCCGAAGAGACCGTTAAACAACACTGCAAGTCTCTGAACATACACCAGTTCCACAAATACATCTGTGACATCTGTAAAAAGAAATTTCACAAGCTAGAAACTTTACTCCGACACTGTCAAAGTCAACATGATGGAGACATAAAGACAAAGTATTTCTGTGGCCTCTGCGAAGATCTCTACCTAGATGAAGAGAAGGATTTTCTTGCCCACTATGAGAGCTTCCATGGCCTAGATTATGGGTTTGTTCCAAATCAGGTCCAGTCCCCTTCTAAAACTCCTGAAGTGACGTCTACTAGCTCAACTGGAACGGAGAACCACCTGACATGTGGCTGTCTTTCAAAATATACTGACAAAGCAAAGAAGAAGGAGGACAGCAAGCTATGCTTAGCTAAACTGTTTGAGAAAGGAAAACTGTGGTACAGCTGCAGTTCATGCTCGGCAACTGACCAAACAATTGAGGGCATACGTAGGCATTTATGTAAGAGAGGCACAGAGCAGATCAGCTCACAATTTGTTGTAAAGTGCAGCATTTGTTCAAAGTCCTTCCATGAAGCTGAACACGCACAACACCATTATCACACAAAGCACTGTTTCCATGAGAAACCCTACATTAATAGTATACCTCGTGAATCCAAGAATGAGGTGTTCAAGTTTACAGCCAGTGGTTCTAGGGTATCTAAGCAGCCATTAATGATGGAGAAAGTCCATACAAAAAAGTTACATTACGAAGCTCTTGGCAGACCTAAAAATATTTCTGCTTCACTCTCAGTGAAAACTGAAATGGAGCCTATGGATATTATCTTAACAGATGCAGGTATTTTACAGTGTTTTTATTTTGTTTTTCATGATGGGGTATTGTGCATGATGTGATACAATGGTCCCTCAAGTTACAATATTAATTGGTTCCAGGACGACCATTGTATGTTGAAACAATTGTAACTTGAGTAATCAGGTCCAAATCCCCAAAATGTCATCTAAGATAAGAGAAAATGCAACTAATTCAGCTATTTTACCAGAGAAGTGGCCTTTATTTGTTGGATCTGCATCTGAGACATTGTATGTTAAGGCCCTTTTACACGAGCCGATTATCGTTCAAATAATCGTTAAAACGTTCAAATTTGCACGATTATTGTTGTGTATAAACACGGTTAACGATTTAACGACGAACGAGATTTCGTTCGCTTCTCGTTGATCGCATCTTTTGTCCTGCCAATAAATTAATCGTTCGAAAATCTTCCAGTTTAAACGAAAATTGTTTAGTCGTTGGCAGATGGTAATGGAAGGAGTCAATTGTTTATATAGGCGTTATTCATTCTACGATCGTAATAACGATTATAAAACGACCGAAAATACGAAGATTGTAAACGGTATTTACATTGCATCGTTCGATCGTTCATCGTTCGTTAATATACGATCGCTAATACGATTTATCTTTCCGTGTAAAAGGGCCTTTAAGTCTAGTTTCAACTTATGATGGGTCAGAAAAGACCATTGTATGTTGACAGCAGTAGCCATCGCTCATCCCCATACGTTGGAGGTGATCGCTGCATATAAATGTACTTCTCCACTGACGAGCAGGCATTTGTCGGGAACGCTTACGTCCCAACAATTGTGTGCTCAGTCGCTGCATGTAAAGTAAATGCAGCATGTGCAGTGCACCCTCCTCAACTTTCCCTGCTCCATGTATGTGGGGGCAACTTGATGTATAGCCCTCATCTCTGAACTTCTGGCAGCTCATAAACACTCATTATAGCTAAAAGAATTTGGCCTAAATACGTGTTTATAAGACTGAAACTTAAGCCTGTAGAACGAGAACTGTTGAAAGATGTTTTTAATATGAATAGTGTAAAATGCAATATTCTGCTTCCAGCTCTGTCCACTTTACAGTTTAAATTGCCTGAAACAGCCAGGTGTCACACCCCCACTGATCTGATATTGCTAACCTGTCCTGAAGATAGGTCATCAGTATCGAAGTCCCCAAAAAACTTTTAGAAATCAGAAATCCCTTTAGGGTAGTTTCACAAAAACATTTAAATTTTTTTTTTTTTTTAAAAATGCAAGAATTTAGACTTTGTCAGCAGCTTTAAAGTAACCTGAAATACTGTGCTTACGTTATGAATCTCCTGCTGCTCCTATTCCTAAGATTGTTTACCCTGCTCCAGACTTCGTCACTGAAGCACGGGTTGGATGACGCACAATCACAGGAACGGTGTGAACAGGTGGCGATCCAGGGGGTCTTTCTACTTTTATTTTTATGGGGTTTGAAAACCTGATTCATCTGGGGTAATCTCAGTGAGAGATTGACAGCCGTCCCTGTGTGAGGGGGCATACAGAGGGCAGCAGGGATTTAAAGAGGTATTCTGGTTGTTACAAGTTCTGCAGGATAGGGGATAACTGTGCTCAGCTTTCTCCAGAAATCCCATAGACATGAATGAAAAAGCAATGCGCATGCTCGACCTGCCACTCCTTTCAATTCAGGCAGTTCTGAGGGGTATGGGATCCCTGTTCACATGATCGATAGGGTCTCAGTGGTAGGACCCACACCTATATAATAGCTATTTGCTATCCGGCAGATAGAAGGTTTATAACTGGAACAACCAGAATACCCCTTTAAATGAGCTATAAGTCAAAAACAGACGTTGTCTCTCAGAAGTGCTGCTGCCTTCACAATTTTTGGATGTCGATAACCATTTAGTACATAAAGGCCTATTGATTGGTCATACATGTCCCAGGTTGGAAAGTGTCTTTAAAGAGGACCTATCGCCTCTCCTGACATGTCTGTTTTAGTAACTACTAGTATTAACAAATCTGGAGCAGCTATTCACAGGACTCTATTGTGCTATTCCATTTTTATTCCTGCTAGAAGTTATGATTGGATTACTAGCAGTTTGCAGTAAAGGTCTAAGTGAGTGTTACCAGTGGGGGTGTGCACAGTCTAACCCTGTTTTCAATCAGTGCTGCCAACTGTGCAGGGACACACCCCAACTGGTAACTCCTAACCGGACTTTCATTAAAAACTGCTAGCAGTTTATTCCTAACTTCTAGAAGGCATAATAGAGGAATGGCACAATATACAGTCTTAAGAATAGATGGCCCAGAATTGTTTCTACATGGAGAATGCAAGTATTACTACGGACATGCCAGGAGAGTTTACAGGTCTACTTTAGAGTGGATTTTCCTGTAACCTCAATGTGTTTTGTTTTAAGCCCATGCTGAAACTTCCTCCAGAATGTCTCTTGTGATACCTGAACCTTTTCCAACTTCAACCTTTGCCAAAACTGAAAATAAAGAAGTAGACCTACAACCAATGGATACAGGTATTGTATTTTTACCATGTGTTTAAAGTGTCACTGCGCTTTAAAAAAAAAACGTTTGATGTGTCCTAGCAACATATTAAAGGTTTTGGTCAGTGGGGATCTGAGTGCTGAGACCCCCATGATTGCTAGAACGAGGAGAGAGAAGTGCTCACTTAGCACGTATCTGCTTGTGAAGACTGAATCGAGATGGACTAAGACTTTCTATTAAGGTGGTCATAGGGTCTCAGCACTCGGACACCCTCCGATCATAACCTTTGATATGACATATCAAATTTTTTTTATAGTCCAGGTACATTTTAAAGGGGTTGTGCAGCCATATAAAATTACTTAGACCTCATTATGCGTCCATTTGCTTAAGGGTCGAGAATGGGCCGAGAATCCGCCAGATAATCGCTAGTGAGCATTCATAGGAACACGCTAAAGCTATTATCTGTAAAGTTGCCACTTATTACTCGATGAACGAGTGAAACGCTCGAACATTGGATAATTGAATCGTTTGTGTAGGCAATAAATCTTTTCTGGCAGCAGATTGTGCTGTCTAAGCACGCTTTGCTGCTGTATGAGGATGAGAGATAGCGTTAGCAATCGCACTACATTTACTTGCAGCAGTCTCCTTCACTGATGAGCAGACGCCTGCTAACTTGACCCGTCTAAAGGGACCTTTACTAATAGTAAAGTAGTTTTGGCTGCAACTTTCTGACCTTCAGTCACATGACCACAACGAACCAGAGTACAGACGTGCGGCGTGATGCTGTGTCTGCCTGATCATGTGACCTACTCCACTAGCCCTGTCCCTTTTGTGACTATAATTTGTGGTGAGCCAATCACTTGTTCGGTTGAACACGGGTGCAGTGCACAGTCAATAGCATGCAACATCCTAGAATCCCCACCCCCTTAGATGGATCATATCTCTAGAAGCCCCGCCCCCTGACATTGATCATATGATTGCCAGAAGCCCCACCCCCTGAGACAGATCGTATCATCGCTCAGAGTTTCAGCAGCGCAGGCAGACAGAGGTCACTGACTGCTTCTGCACTCTTATCCGCTTGATTGAGACAGAACCACTTGACACATTGACAGCAGCGCTCAGTAACCAGAAACTAGAGGACACTTGCTCCGAGCAATTATACCATCCAAAAAGGGGACTTGGAGCCTAAACTGGAACTACTTTATTATTAGTAAGTAAATTGTTTTAGGGAAGCATAATTATGGCTGTAGTCTTTTATGGCTGCACATCAGCTTAAAGTTCTATCTGTTAATGTACAATAAAATGTGTAGGTTTTAGGATATGTTCACATGAGGCAGAGTTATTGCAGAAATTTGTGCGACTGAGAATCTTGTTTCATAGTTCTTAATTGGGTTGTACAGTGGGGGAAAAAATAATTTAGTCAGCCACCAATTGTGCAAGTTCTCCCACTTAAAAAGATGAGAGAGGCCTGTAATTGACATCATAGATAGACCTCAACTATCAGAGACAAAATGAGAAAACAATCCAGAAAATCACATTGTCTGATTTTTAAAGAATTTATTTGCAAATTATGGTGGAAAATAAGTATTTGGTCAATAACAAAAGTTCATCTCAATACTTTGTTATATATCCTTTGTTGGCAATGACAGAGGTCAGATGTTTTCTGTAAGTCTTCACAAGGTTGGCACACACTGTTGCTGGTATGTTGGCCCATTCCTCCATGCAGATCTCCTCTAGAGCAGTGATGTTTTGGGGCTGTTGCTGGGCAACATGGACTTTCAACTCCCTCCAAAGGTTTTCTATGGGGTTGAGATCTGGAGACTGGTTAGGCCACTCTAGGACCTTGAAATGCTTCTTACGAAGCCACTCCTTCGTTGCCCTGGCAGTGTGCTTGGGATCATTGTCATACTGAAAGACCCAGCCACGTTTCATCTTCAATACCCTTGCTGACGGAAGGAGGTTTGCACTCAAAATCTTACGATACATGGCTCCATTCATTCTTTCATGTACACGGATCAGTCGTCCTGGTCCCTTTGCAGAGAAACAGCCCCAAAGCATGATGTTGTCACCCCCATGCTTCACAGTAGGTATGGTGTTCTTTGGATGCAACTCAGCATTCACTCTCCTCCAAACACGACGAGTTGTGTTTCTACCAAACAGTTCTTCTTTGGTTTAATCTGACAATATGACATTCTCCCAATACTCTTCTGGAACATCCAAATGCTCTCCAGCAAACTTCAGACGGGCTCAGATATGTACTGGCTTAAGCAGGGGGACACGTCTGGCACTGCAGGATCTGAGTCCCTGGCGGCGTAGTGTGTTACTGACGGTAGTCTTTGTTACGTTGGTCCCAGCTTTCTGCAGGTCATTCACTAGGTCCCCCTGTGTGGTTCTGGGATTTTTATTCACAGTTCTTGTGATCATTTTGACCCCATAGGGAGAGATCTTGAGTGGAGCCCTTGATCGAGGGAGATTCAGTGGTCTTGTATGTCTTCCATTTTCTAATTATTGCTCCCATGGTTGATTTCTTCACACCAAGCTGTTTGCCTACTGCAGATTCAGTCTTACCAGCCTGGTGCAGGTCTACAATTTTGTTTCTTCACCATAGTGGAGTTTGGAATGTGACTGAGGTTGTGGACAGGTGTCTTTTATACTGATAACAAGTTCAAACAGGTGCCATTACTACAGGTAATGAGTGGAGGACAGAGGAGCCTCTTAAAGAAGAAGTTACAGGTCTGTGAGAGTTAGAAATCTTGCTTGTTTGTTATTGACCAAATACTTATTTTCCACCATAATTTGCAAATAAATTCTTTAAAAATCAGACATTTTCTGGATTTGTTTTCTCATTTTGTCTCTCATAGTTGAGGTCTATCTGTGATGTCAATTACAGGCCTCTCTCATCTTTTTAAGTGAAAAAACTTGCACAATTGCTGGCTGACTAAATACTTTTTTTCCCCACTGTATCTGCAGCATGCGCATACATTACAGCAAGCCTCATTCAGATAAACTGAACAGTTGCAGGAATTTCTTCAACTAATCTGTCATTTAGGTGCTGTTATGTGGTCCCTTAATGTTTGCAGGCGAGGGAGACCTGGACCTGCACATCTTCTTTACTCTCAGTTCGCGTCCGTTACCTTATCCAACAATATAAATGTTCTGTCTTTATCCAGGTGTTGAGGAAAGCGATTTACCTGACTTGGAATTTCTTCAAACGATGACCCACATAGTGTTTGTTGACTTGGACAACTGGGCGCAGTTTTTCACTCATCTACCGGGACAGTTGAACCAGGGAACATTTGTCTGGGGATTTCAAGGTAAGTCTTTATATCTACAGTGCCATGTAAATCTCTTTATATGGGCTGACTGAGCAGGCATACTGTTTGTTCTTGATATTTACTGTAGATGCTCATCATAGGAGGTGAGAGCTGCATTTTTTGGCAGCAATCATCTTTTCTGTATGGGGACAAGCAATCTGTACTGTGATCACTTGTCCCCATAAAAGAATCATTGTTTCTGGGCAGCAGATCGTGCTGTGTAAACAAAAATGATTATTTAGGATACTTTCACACTAGTGGCATGGTTGGTAAACGGTCTGCTGGATCTGTGCTGCCGCTAGTGCCCGCTCCAGCCCCATTCACTATGTCGTAGTTTTGTTCCGGCTGCCTCGCATGCACTAGCGGCAACACTGATCTGGCAGGCTGTTCACCCGCTGGAACAGCCTGCCCGAGAACCATGCCGCTAGTGTGAAACTAGCCTTAGTTGTCTGCATCAATGATGCTTGCAGCCGATGAAAGAGAGTTTGCTTGTTAATGGGATGATTGGTGGCACCTTTAGGCAAGGGCTACACAGTGACACTGGTCACGACCAGGATCGCTAAGCAGTGGTGATCCCATTGAACTGAATGGGATCACCACGGCAGTCGCAAGAAATCCAGATCCAGGTTCTGCCTTGTAAATAATGTTCAGTTGTTTACTGCAGGCAGATACCAAGTGTTCAGATATAGAAGTAATAGGATCAGCGTGTTAAAAAAAAAATACAAACATTTATTAATATAAATCCATTAAAAAGCACGTCTCTTCCTATACATCCCTGACATATTTTGACTAACTACATCGGTCTTAATAGGATTGTCCTCTGTTATATTGATGACCTATCCTGTCAACTATTTGAAGAGAACGCAGTGCTCGTACAAGCGCTGTGTTCTCATCTATTTACCTGCTCGCCGTCAACATTGCAGCGACAAGCAGTGTAATTACACCTCCTCCGTTCCCATTCACTTCACTCTTCAGATGAATAGGACTGAGCCGTCCCATTGAAGTGAATGGGGACGGCCGAGTTGTAATTGCACCTGCATGCCGTCAACATTGGAGAAGTGTGTTCTCTGATCAGCGTGGGTGCTGGCAGTCGCCCACGGCCGATCTTCCATTGGTGACCCATCATGAGAATAGGTCCTCAATACAACAAAAGCAGACAAAACCCTTTAATCGTAGCATTTTTTGGATTTTAGTTACATGCTGGGTCCTGTTTCTTCCATTTCTGGATTACCTAGGTGTGAGCATGCCATGGATCCCGGCTGTGGTTCCGATCTGTGACCAAAGTGAATGTGCTGGACTTTGATTTATACATCCCAAGTCATGTCTGGATTCCTCTGGAAACAGGACAACCCCTTTAAGTTCTTTAATGTTGTTTCAACTTTTTTTCTTTTTTTTTTTTTTAGGTGGAAAAAATATTTGGAAGCCCCCTATTAACTGCAAGATTTATAAGTATCTTTCAAACACTGGCTGTTTTTTCCTTCATCCTCGCTGCAGTGATAGGAAAGATGCTGCTGACTTTGCTATTTGCATGCATGTAAGTTCACTTCAATTGCTTTAAACAATGTATTATTATGGGGGAAAGGGAATCTCGGCTATATGTTATTGGATGATTTGTATACTCCCAAATATTCCCTACTGAATTATTTTATTTTCTCTTTGTATGTACAGTGTTTTCTGTATCTGTTTTTGTCCTTTTCCATGTCCACACTTGTGACTCCTTTTTTTGTATGCATTCATATATAGTTTGTTCATGGCTCATACATGGGCAATTATGTAATTGTCCTCAGCCACCACTAGAGGGAGCACTGCGGATTTTTTTTTTTATATTTATTTTTTTTAGTTCAGTGTATAACCCTTAGCGCTCTTTCACATGAACAATACACTTTGTGTCAGGATGTGATCAGGGTGCATTCAGTGAAACTCGCACCATTTTGCAAGCAAGTTCAGTCAGTTTTGTCTGCAATTGCGTTCAGTGTTTCAGTTTTTTTTCTGCGCGGGTGCAATCAGTTTTGATGGGGTTTTTCACGCGTGTGAAAAAAAAACTGAAGGCTTACAAACATCTAGCAACCATCAGTGAAATTTTTTCACAGAAGCCCCATTCACTTCTGTATAGAATATAGAACAAGCTGCGATTCTCACGCAGTGCAGAAATTGTCCGTGAAAAAAAAAACTCGTGTGCACAGACCCATTGAAATGAATGGGTCAGGATTCAGTGTGGTTGCTATGCGCTCACTCGTGTGAAAGAGACCTTAGGGCTCATTCAGACAACCGTATTTATGTGTCTGCAAATTGCGGAGCCATTTCAGTGGGGCCACAAAAGATGCAGACAGCACACTGTGTGCTGTCTGCATCCGTACTTCCGTTCCGCAGCCCTGCAAAAAATATCGTTTTTCTTGTGCGCAGTTGTAGAATGCTGAACGTACATGGCCTCTATCCGAGTTTTGCATATCGCAAAACACATACGGTCGTCTGAATGAGCCCTTATACATTTACTGTAAAGGGGTTATTCCACAAAATATCAGCAGTCCACGGTAACAGATGAAACGTTGGATCACCGTGGCTGTAGTTGTATATTACAGCTATTGCCCTGCTCATGATTACACAGGCATCCCGTGTGCTTAGCGGGAGGAGTATGGTTGTTTGCCATCATGTCAGATCGACAATGTCTTGGGTACTGTCTGACAGTTTTGTACAATTCAGTTAAATGCCTATGTTTGTGATTTTAGGCAGGTCGCCTTGATGAGAAACTACCCAAGCAAATCCCTTTCACCATTCTTTCGGGTGATAAAGGTTTCTTAGAGTTGGAGAACCAGTTCAAAAAAACGCAGCGGCCTGCTCATATCCTTAACCCTCACCATTTAGGAGGAGACATGATGTGTGCCTTGCTGAACAGCATAGCGGAGACAACACAAGGTATGCAGTCTTTACCATGTGCAGGAGCCATCAGTTACCCAAGGCAGAAAAGTCATACGTTTTTCCAGTTCCCTTAATAAAGTTTCTCACATTCACCATTTTTTGTATATTTAATTCATTGTTAGATTAGTGTTGAGTGGATAGACCTTACTGCAGATTTAATGAGCGAGTGGCTGCAAATTCTGAAGTATAAACCGACCTGAAGGAATACCATACTGACAAGAGGAGGCGGCTTTATTTGGAATATTTGGAATTTGGTTGATTCCTCCAAAACATATATATGTAAGAAGTCTGTTTTACAGTTTAAGCCTGTGGAAAATCTAGCACCCAGGCACAATATCCACAATTCGCAACTGAATGTTTTTTGTTTTTTTTTCTTTTATATATCTATATATATTAAGGTTTCCTCTCTGGCGGGCTTATACTCCTCTTCTATTTCACAGAAACAAAAACTCCTCATTGAACCATCATGCATCTCTATAAAGGGCTCTGCCACACCTGAAGCTGCGCTCCGTTTCTTTCATGTCTGCTGCATGTTCAGCTATACGGACCTTGATTTTTCTTGTTGTACGGCCTATATATGATTTTTCACATGCTGTACAAAATAGACCACATGGTCCGAATTGCAATTCATCAAATCCTTAATATAGTACTCCCCTCTGCCTATTGAGAACACATGAACACTTGGCCAAGCGTACACGTGCATGAGGTCAGGAGAACTAACTGTTGGCTGGACGGTTACCTAAAGTGTATGGCCAGCTTTATTCTGTTTATCATACTTTTAACCCCTTAACGCCCAATGACGGCTTATCCCGTCATGGGCAGGAGCCGCTTGCCGCCCCATGACGGGATAAGCCGTCATGGCATTAAACTGTCACCATGTCTGATGACATGGTGACAGTGCTGAGACCCCGGCGGTTACTTACAGCCAGGGTCTCGGCTAACCAGCCCGGGACCAATGGGGGCGGTCCCGGGCTAGTCTGTTCAGACTAGCCAATCACAGCGATCGTAACTGAATAAACACATAAATAAATTTAAGAATTTATGTTATATATATATATATCCCCCCCACCCCACTGTTTTCTCTGATGGCCGATTGGGGGGGGTTAATGTGTGTGCGGGCGGCTGCGGCGGGAGTGCCGCCCGCAATGATTTTTCGGGATGGCAAGCGGTTTTCAAGCAGAGTATTCACATACAGCTGATACTCTGCTTGAAACTGCTGACATCGGTGCTGGCACCGATGTCAGCAGTTTAACCCCTTCCATGCTGCGGTCCGTAGGTCTTGCAATCTTTGTGGACACACACTGGTTTTCCAGTCATGTACACAATACCTTGCCCCCAGAAAACTTGCATGAATTTTGGAATGATGACTTTACTTTAGTTGCAAAGTACTTTTCTTTAATTTCAGACCAGACAGATTCTTTAATTTCAGACCAGGCAAGTTCCATAGATGGGAGACACCCCTGCTTGTGAGAGAAATGCATCTAGCTGTGCAGCTGAAAAGGGAATAATATGGCTGAGAAAGACATAACGAAGCCTATAAAAGACCTGTCCCTTCACTGTTATGATGGTATAAAGAAGCACTGCCATTATGCAAACTTTATTTGAAAACTCAAATACACTTTAAACATTTCATCAAAGTAGGCTTTCACAGTTACCTTGAGGAAGGGAATTTGTTCCCCCTCTATCCGCATGACTTCATGAAGGATCAGTCTAGCCAACATCATATTTTTTATTATACTAACGAGACGATATGCAGTGTAATAAGGAGGCATCAATATAAATGGCAGGAAAGCCCCTTTAATGCATTAAAGGGGTTGTCCAAGTTATGAAAAAAAAAATATAGCACTGTAAACCTGATGGGCAGCAATATATAATTAAGTTCAGCAAGTTTTAGGCAAAAAAAATCTATATTTCCTCATTACCCTGTTTCTCTTCTGGCCTTTGTTTACATGCAGTAATAACAATCTCTGCCCCTCCCCCCCTTCTCTGCAAAGGCAGTGAATATAAGTGCTGTGAGTACATGTCTGCCTTCTGGAATAATCAGCAGGATGTTGTATGTGTAGGACTACAAATCCCAGCCGTACAATGACACTGCTGATACTGCTGAAATTCTCCCTACCTGTTCTTGTACAATACAATTCCTCTATAGCTCCTTGCCCAGCATTTGTCTCCTCTCACTGCTGCAGCTACTATTTGTTGTAAAGCCTTGAGCCTTCAGAGTGTTCTGGCTGAAGGGGTTAATGTTTTATCTGAAGGAATCCAGGGAGAGAGCAGATAGCAGCCCGGCAAAGAAAGGGGGCGTGGCCAGTGACGGTCTCGTGTACAGACTGTTATCTGAACTCTGAGGCTTGTGCACGAAACATCATAGACCAGGGAGATAAGCTGACATCACAGGTCATGTGACCCTCAGTCAACTCTGAGAAACCAGCAGCTTTAGAAACACAAAGTATATGGGAAAGTTGTTATACCTGACAAGTTAGTAACATATAAAGAACAAAAAAATAACTCGGACAACCCCTTTAACTCAACAGTGTAACAAGCTTTCCACTTAACCACCTAACTGTTTTGCCCGAGTCCAGCTTGGGCAGAGGGAAAGCTGACATACATTCCAGGCTTTCATACAAGACCAAAATGACAGCATATCCAAGCAACAGAGGAGAAATCACTATTAGAAATCGGGTTGGGAATAATCGCGGGTATAACCTGATTTCACTTTCAGTTGCATTCACAGCATCACAATTTCTATCAGTGATATCTAACTGCTACCATTCAGGAGATAGCAGCATCTAAAGCCGCCCTCCCCCCTCCAGTTAGCTACTTTTCCCACTGCTGGAGCTGGACTGAGGCAAAACAGTTAGGTGGTTAAACTAAGCCAGCACAATAGTGTGTTATCGCTCCAGGAATTTTTTTTAATGCCTGCTACATCTGTAGCATGCGGAATGGGGACACATTATTAATTACACATGCCTTGTGCAGTAAGAGAACTTGTCCCACACCTAATGATATGTTGCATTTAATACCATTGGTTGTCTACATTATACTAAGCGATGTTCCCATTGGCTGGGTATTAAATTGCCCCGAGTCTAAGAGGGATGATTCCAAGAATTTCTCTAAGACAATTGCTCTTGGTTAATTTGGGGTCCCACTATAAGAAGTGATATGACATCACCAGATGGTGGGGCCCCATCATTCAAAATAGATTATCTTGTCTTGGCTTTGTTTTTGCCTTCCTAATGTAGAGTACAAAACTCAGTTGAACTTTTTTGTCAACTATTACAATTATTACTATTCACTTTCTATGTAATATTAAACTTTCAGGCTATGCAAGTAGACAGTTCATGTATAGAGAGGAGAGATTTTCATGGTAAATTTAATTTATTATCCATTTACTTAACATGTTATGTTGTTAAAGGAGTTATCCCATGATTAATGTAAAAATCAGACATCATATAGTACATAAGAATCTCGACGAAAGCTAGAATCAGTCCTGTACCTCACATGGATTCATTTCAAACTGGCAGTTTAAATGGCGTGTTCTGAGGAGGTGTGTCCTTTCTGCTACAGCTCACACCCTGTTAGGGTGCCTTCACACGCTGCAAAATAGGTCTTGCAGAAATCTATGTGCTTGCTGCCCCATTGAAATAAATGGAGCTTATTTTAAAGGGTTATTCTCATTTTAGACAATGGGGGCATATCGCTAGGATATGCCCCCATTGTCTTATAGGTGCGGGTCCCACCGCTGGATGGGACCCGCATGCACGGCCCGGCTCCCATTCATTTCTATGAGCGGCGTGGGGAGCTGCGCCTGGTGGTGGCCGGACCCCTGGAAACCTGGGGTCCTCCAGGCGCAGCGCTCCCCGCTCCGTTCTGGATATAGGTGCGGGTCCCAGCGGTGGGACCCGCACCTATAAGACAATGGGGGCATATCCTAGCGATATGCCCCCATTGTCTAAGATGAGAATACCCCTTTAAGTTGCGGACCATTCTGCATCAAAATGTGTGAAGGCACCCTTACTATCAAGCTTCTAAGAGATGATCTGGCCTGTGGCACTTCAATGATGGAACTGAGCATGTGTGACCACCTCAGCAAGATGGACAGGAAAAAAAAACTAATAGCTAGGGGTGCTATACATTTTGTTCTACATATTGCAAAAGTATTCAGATCCAAGTGCTGGTTAGTAATATATTTTTCATGCGACAACCCCTTTAATGTTTACTTTTCAATAACCGCAGCACACCACATAAATATGGATATTTACACTATATATATCTAATATATATATATATATATATATATATATATATATATATATATATATATATATATCACACAAACACATAAAGGAGACAGGCAAAACTATAGGAGGCAGGCAGAAGCTGTGGTCCCCGCTGTGTAATCAGTTTGCTGCGTCTTGCGCCACCTCTCGACTTGTTTACTTTTGACTAATATGCACTAGAATAATATTGCACAGAATGATAAGGGTTTTCCAAGACTTCCTCTGGATAGGTCATCAGTATCTGATCAGAGGGGGTCTAACATCCGGACCCCTCACAATCAGCTGTTTGAGAAGGCATCGGAGCTCACAGTAGTGCCATGGCCTTCTCTCAGTTACATTGTACAGCAGTTGTGTTTACATCTCCTCTTAGACATATCCCTTTTCTATCTAAAACACGTCAGTCACATGGCATGATCACCAGTTTGTGACAGTTTGCACAAGGATTCCAAAGCAAGTATTTTGCTTAGTAAATTTCCCTCCGGAGGTTTGCATTCTGTGCCTTTGTTATAGTTCTGTCCATATAGCTCACAGAATTGTTTATCCACACACATGACTTGTTACCTTTGGTACATACACCTTCTGCAATTGATAAACCATTCAACACCTAGTCATGTAGATAGCCAACATTGTGTAAGCAGCAGTCCATAGTCTGCAATATATGGCTCCAACCAATATATAAGAAGTGAATTGATGTATTCCAAAGCAATGAAGAATATCTATAAATGATTTTTTGAACCAATCTTATATTTATATTTTCTTTTTACAGACTCTGATGACACAGAGACAAGCACAGTTCAGCAGGAGGAAGGTTTGTCACCACCATTTCCCCTTCTTTTAATAAGTTCAATAAGAATTTAGCATAAATGAAGGTAAGGGTTACAGATCAAGCTCAGAGCAGCTGAGGAGTTTCACTGTGAAGCAGAAGCAACAGTCAGCAGGATCAGGAAAACTGAAAGATTTAGACCAAAAAAAAAAACTTGACATTTTTATGAAAAATGGAAAAAAAAATTATTTGCAGCTGAAATGAAGTAGAATGCAATAATTATAAAAAAGCTACACTTTCAGACTGCCTGAGTATGTTTTATGTGCCATTAAGATTTTTCTACACAATTATGTGTAAGGTAAATGGATGCCATAATCTCAGACTACTCTATGAACAGTGTACTCCGGCAGTCAGACATCTACCCCTCCCCCCCCCCTTCCCACACACACACATACACTTTTGGATGGACCAGTGCTTGATGACATCAGCACTGTGTCCATCCTGTCTTCTCCTGCAGGCTCCTTGCCCAGCACACTGTGTATAGGGGAGTCTGCAAATCTGCCATTCTACATGCAGGGAAAGGGGACTGTAAATGGAACAACTGTGGTATGTTAAGTAGATCCTGCATATATTGTGAAATATATGTTCTTTCCCAGGCACTCTGTAGATCTGTTATGTAAGCTAGTCTATAGCACAGTAACACTAAAGTCATTTTACACCTGGATCTCTAATTCTTTTTCCAGAAGCCATCATTGAAGAAGCAATCAGAAGAAGCTTGGTGGAAATGTAAAAGAAGGGGAAATCGACGTTGTTAACATGCCCTCTTTTTATGATTTAAGTCAATGGTTTACTTGTTAAAGGGAAAATGCTAAGTAATCTGCTGACAGCTTGTTATAGAGCAGGAGGAGCTGAGCAGATTAATATCTCGTTTTCTGGGAAAAGATTCAGTATAACTTGTATTTCATTCATTTAAATCTCTGCTTATTCTGGACTGAAGTCAAGGAGGTGGTCCTATCAGTGATTGACAGCTATCTCTGTATACACAGTCGTAGAGGGAAGGCTGTCAATCACTGATCGGACCACCTCCTTGACTTCAGTCCAGAATAAGCAGAGATTTAAATGAATGAAATACAAGTTATACTGAATCTTTTCCCAGAAAACTATATATCAATCTGCTCATCTCCTCCTGCTCTATAACAACAGCTCAGACACCATGTTCAATGTGACAGGTTCCCTTTAATCGTATTTCCCATTACAGATCCCAGTGAAGTCTGGATGTTTACCTGTGTCTTTATTTTTATCTCCTTCTGTTAAAAAAACAAACCTAAGTTGTAAATGTATACTCCATCTTTACAAAGCATGTGCTGTCTGTCTCGCTATCTCTGACTCTTATTTTCATGTTCTTTTGTACATTATTTGTCATAGTGTGTATTAGGCAAGGTGATTTGTCTAAATTCATATAACTTCTCAGTTCTATTTTATAATAGTTATTTTTTATGTGGTTTATTTTGCAAACCTATGTGTACATGCACATAAAAATGGCTTTCATAATTTGCGTTATTGAATAAATATATTGTAAACCAATTGTGTACAGGAATAATAAATACAATGGTTGAAATGTTGAAAGAAAAATCCTTCCGCCATTACCCCCCATTATGGTAAACCCTGTGGAGATCATCTTGCGCTTCATCAGAAATATTGCAGCCAGACTTACAAGACAAGTGTTGTGGAAATAATTATTAGTTACTATTTTAGTTCATTGAAATCATTTTTAACAGGGGAAGTGGACTTAAAGGGGTTGTCCAGCTTCCTGTGGATAGGGAATAACCTACAAATTTGGCACAACCCCTTTAAGGCTACATTCACATGACAGTGGTTTTTGCGGGCTCCGAGCTGGAGATCCGGACCCATTCATTTCTATGGGGCCACAAAAGATGCGGACAGCACACCATGCGGCCCCGCAAAAAAAATAGAACATGTCCTATTCTTGTCCGCAATTGCGCACAAGAATAGGCATTTCTATGATCGCCGCGGCATGTGCGGTCCACAAATTGCGGATGCACATGGGCCGGTATCAGTGTTTTGCGGATCCCCAAAGCACAACGGTCGTGTAAGTGTAGCCTAAATCATGAAATTCCTTTATTTGACCTAAAAGACTACTAGTTTTGGAGACTAGCCCTCTTTGTCAGATGAAAGGACATACAAAACACTTGTGGTGGGGTTTACATATATGCCAAATAGATGCCAAAAGTAGAGAGAAAACCTTGAAATTACCAGGTTATAGCCACAAAACATATAAAATCTTCAGTATCAAAAAAGGCACCAAAAGGTTAAATTCACAGACATCCGATGTTCAGAAACCCCTGCAACTGAAAATCAGCTCCACTCATCTGAATGGAAGGGATGCAAATGAGCTCTGCCTCTAAGGCCACCAGAGATGAGCCCAGAATCCCAGAGGAGCATGTATGGCCTAAAAGTCTCCTCACACCGATTAAGGCGCTCTCTCCCCAAGGAGAGAGAGTACCCCCTCCCCCATCTCATCTGAATGTAATCACACATTGCATCTAGTGTTGAGCAAAGCGAGCTTTGGATCTGTCTCTGTAGAGTATTACAGAGATGGATCCTTGTACAGTATTAATCCAAAGTTTTAAATGAAGCAACTTCAAATGTAGCATACGAAGCTCGCTTCACTCGACACTAGTTGCATCCATAGGGGAGATAAAATGCAGCTGAGAAGTTTGCTGCGGCTTTTGTTGTGGATTCATGGCAAAAACCGCCACAAAAAAAAAAAAAAAAACTGAACTGGCTGTGGACTTTACCTTCTGCTGTGGAGATCTGCAGCATGAATCCGGACTGCAGGTTAGTTTAGGCCAGACACGGAAGCGAGTAGAATATGTTAAACTTGCACTGTATGTCAGTGAGAGGTCCTGTCCTGACTTGCGCTCCTCTGACAGGATCACACAGCGTTATACTGATTTATAAGCCCTTGTAACCCTGAGAGTCTGGGAATCTATGACATAATGCTGCCAATGTAATTCAGTAGATTCCAGGACACTCAGGGTTATACAGTATTATAAATCCGTATAATGCTGTGCAATCCTGTAAGAGGAGGAGAGGTCAGGACAGGGCCTCTCACTGCAAGTTTATCGCATTCAACTCACTTGTGTGTCTGGCCTCTGGATTTTTTTATTGAAGCGTCTTTGAATCCCTTTGCTGGTACTGAACAACACTGGATTTACTGTACAGAAATCCCTGTCATATCTTCAGCACACTCAGCAGGTCCATGGAACTGCAGCAGGCTGACCACAGATTTCCCTCTGCATAAATGGACCTGCTGCAGATTTAAAATCCTCACAGCATGTTAAGTGCAGATTTTGTGCAGATTTGGAAATTTTCTGCAGCTCGTGGGTGATTTTTTTATTTTTTTTTGTCAAATAGAATCCACTGCAAGTTTAAAGGGTTTCTGTCACCAGGATTTTCGTTATGAATCAGACATTAGAGATGTGCTAAGGTCACCTGATTCCAACTATATATTTCCTTTATTCACTGGTTCCCCCATTTTTTATATAAAATGAACTTTTATTTTATGCTAATAACCCTCTAGGAACAGGGGGGCGTTACCCCTGCTCCTAGAGGCTCCGTTTGCCCACCTTTTAGAAACGCCCACTTGATCTTGATTGAGAGGGTCAGGCAGCTTTCTTCTCCTCCTGACGGTCCTGTCCACGATCTAAATCCCGCGTCTGCGCCATGATGTCCTTTATTCGGCGCAGGCTGCCAGGCTTCCTCACTGTGCCTGCGCCGAATACATCAGAGTCGAGCACAGCGCAGGCCTGCGCCAAATACTGAAAGGCACAGCGCAGGCGCGCGATGTAGACCGAGGATCAGGTGACATTAGCACATCTCTAATGTCAGCCTGTTTCATAACGAAAATCCTGGTGACAGAAATCCTTTAAAGGAATTGTCTCATTTCAGTAAGGGCTTGTTCACATCACCGTCTGGATTCCGTTCTGGCTTTCCGTTATAACATCATTATAACGGAAAAAAAGGGAATCCACAAGACGGAAATCAAAACGGAAACCTTTAGAGGCAGGTTTGATCCGTCGTAATAGAAGTATATAGGCCAGCATAATGGATCCGTCTGGTTTCCGTTATGCTGGACGGAAAACAAAGTTCTGTCGATTTTCGAACGGAAAGCCAGAACGGAATCCAGACGGTGAGGTGAACAATCCCTAAGTGACATTTATCATGTAGAAAAAGTTAATACAAGGCACTTACTAATATAATCTTTTATCCATATTGCTTCCTTTGCTGGCTGTATTCATTTTTAGATATTTTTTTATCATTTTATACACTGCTTGTTTCCATGGTTACAGACCACCCTGCAATCCATTAGAGGTGGTGGTGCTTGCACAATATAGGAAAAAGCACCACCTTATGTGCGCTCCTATGGTCCCGGCCACCAGAGAGGCTGATGCTTTTTCCTATAGTGTGCAAGCACGACCACTGATGGATTGTAGGGTAGTCTGTAACCATGGAAACGAGCAGTGTATAATGTGATGGAAAAATCAATCCAGCCAGCAAAGGAAGCAATATGGATAATAACAATACATTAGTAAGTGCCTTGTAATAAGTTTACATGATAAATGCTAGTGAGACAACCACTTTAAGTACTGGACCTCTTAGTGCCAGCGACTCTGAAATCTCAGTAAGGGCTTGTTCACACGGAGGTGCCCGTGCAGCGTGTGCTTACAAAAAGGACCATTAAGATGACTCCTGCTATGGCATTTGCACGTAACAACTGTTGCGTGTGCTGCATCACAGAGTAGAAGTGATCCTATAGAAATCAATGGGATCGCAGAGCGAGTTGCAAAAACAGTGTTCAGAGTAGCCCTAGCCTTTACGGTCCATTCACACAACCATAATTCTGGGTCTGCATCCGTTCTGCAATTCATTTCAATAGGGCCACAAATGATGTGGACAGCACACCTTGTGTGGTCTGAATCCTTTGTTCCATTCTGCAGCCATGCAAAAACGATAGAGCTCGTCCGCAATTGCGAACAAGAGTAGGCATTTTTATCATAGAGCTGGCCGTGTCCGTTCTGCATGTGTTTTGGATCCGGGTCGTGTGAATGGAACCTTAAAGCTTGTCTTTTTGAAGAAAGGGAATTCTAATGAAAATAAGGGCATGTTGTAAATGATGGTACACAGTCCTAACCTGCAGTGTATTCCGTTAAATAGACAAAAAGCTGATCACGGGCTCCCTTTAAAAATCATTCACTTTGCTGATACCGCATGTGCTCCGGATTTTCCGCACACAATTCTGCTGTGGAAAATCCACTACTAAACTAATTGTAGTTAATAAATGTAAATTATGCTTCTAGCACAAGGGATGGCAACTGCTGTGAAGCTACTACTCCCAGCATGCACACTTGATTGGCTGTTTCTTCTCCCATAGAAGTGAAAGGAGGATTTTGGGAGTTGTAGTGCGGCCGGCGCCCTAGTACAGTCTCCCGGATTTTAACTTTTCTCAGTTATGCCTTTCGTACATTTTCCTCGGGAAAGTTTAATTTACTTTAATTATTTAAGTATTATAAAATGGCGCTCTCCAGTTGTGAAGTCAGTCAGCAAGTCTGGAGGTCCGCAGCCCTGCGCCCCCTATCAATGTCATCCTGTGACTAGAACTACTGGGTAAGTCAGCACAATATGGTGAGACTACTAGTTCATCTATCCAGCTGCCTGCATCCCTGCCTACCACCATGAAGCAGAGCCGGGCACACGTGGAGGAGCAGAGCAGCTGTGCCCGCTGCTGGGGGCAGGGAGAGCAGGACAGGGAGCCGCCCAGGTCCTTGTTAGGAAATGTTTCATCAGTCTGCCCGGAGAGTCTGACGAAGATGTGTCTAGAAAGATCCTAGAAGAGCTGCCATTACCCCGCGGACGGCCGCCAGCCATTCACTGCTGCAGAGAGACATGGCGCAAGCCAAGATCCAAGCCAAGGCTAACGAAGGGCACAACGGGGGCAAGTTCTGCCGCTCTATGTCCATGGCAGCTCGGTCCAGTCACCTGCTGGAGGTTCTGGATGACCTGGAGATAAGGTAACGGGAGGTGTCAGCGGCGTTAGTACATTGCTCTGCACTGTCCCTGGAAAAGTCCTTGAGGTGTCCTCATCTGTTTCTTGGAAAGCTTGGTGACACAGGGATTGTCTGCTGGATGGTAACTCTACCAGTTATTACATCAATAACAGCAGATGGATCTCTGTTTTCTGTTATCATGGAAAGTTCTGCTACTTTCTAGTGTATGCTTGCTGTCAGTGAATTGAAATATTCTTGCTTACATCCATAAGCTATAAATCAGACCTGATAGTATCCACTGTCTCCTTACAGCTCTGATAAACATGGTGATTTTCCTATTGAACTTAGGCCTCGTCCACATTTCCGTTTTTCACTGACGTGTGCTGTCCGCATTTTTCACGGACAGCACACGTACCCATTGATTTAAATGTATCTGTTCACATTTCAGCATTTTTCTACTGACCGTGGGTCAGTAAAAAAATCACGGGGACATGCACTACTTTGATCCGTGATGCGGATCAAGCACGCCCATTGAAGTCTATGGGTCCGTGAAAATCACTGACACACATCCGTGGTGTGTCCGTGATGCGTCCGTTTTTCACTGATGACTAATAGGAGATTCTTTGGAAATCAATTTTCAGCTGAGCAACGTCAGTGAAATACGGATGCCACACGGATAGTAAAAACGGACACACGGACGCACCACGGATCCTTCACGGACGGCTTCACGGATGACACACGTACGCTTTTTTTCACGGATGTGTCACTGACACGGAAATGTGGACGAGGCCTTATAGGGGTATTCCGTGTATTGGCCATGCCATGAATGTCTGATAGGTGCAGGTCTCACCTCTGGGACCCTCTCCTGTCTCAATAACTGGGGGCCCACTGTGAATGGAGAGCATGTTATGCTTTCATCCCATAGAGAAAGCTGCATATGCACGACCTATCCATTCTTGAAATAATAGAGGGTTCTAGAGATGGGACCCTCAGCTATTGAATCTTTAAGGCATTTAATTAGGAAAACCGCCACAAATTCAGCAACAAAGCCATAAATAGGCCATGCTGTACTTCTGCTACGCTATGGCTGTAGCCGTGTGCAGGTATTCCTGATAGTCTGGTAATTATCTTCGTTACCTAGTGCTACATCTACAAAACACATGGGGGCCATTTATCAAGACTGGCATTTTCTATGGCAATCTTGATGTGCCCCCTGTGCTAGTGGGAGGACAAAACTAACTTATGATGAGGCCCACGCTTTGTCATAAATTAAGCGCTTCCTCCTGTAATGAAGTCCCGGCCAGCTCGTAGCTGGCGTCCACTTCATTCCTCCCACCCTTCCTGTTCAGAAGCCTAATAGTAAAAAACATCCGATGTGGACCCAAGCGGAAGAGCCTGCAGCCTGTGTGAGTGCGGTGGAGACGGTGGCATCGCACCGATGGATAGGTAAGTATTAACCAAACTATTTCTCTTCCACAGGACAGAAGAAAGGACAAGATTAGTAAAAAGCCTGGAGAACCCTTTTAAGTGCATCCTCTGGCTGTGTGTCTAGAGTGAAATATGCATCAGCTCATAGCAGGCTTATGTATTATGTCATCATTTACTCCAGAAAACTGAGCTCTGCCCACACCATGCCCCCTTTTTGGAAAGTGGCCAAAATTTGGCGCAATGATACATATTACACATCCCACACCCACTACTTCTAAAAGACACTGAGTGGGCAGTTCCATCACATTGGAGGTGCAGAAAGCCGTGCCAGCATTACTCTCAAAATGACAGAACCCCGACCTACCTCATCATAAGGGTCCATTCACACGTCCGTGTGTGCTTTGCGGACCGCACATGGCCGGCTCTATTATAGAGATGCCTTTTCTTGTCCGTGGCTCCGGACAAGAATAAGACATGTTCTATATTTTTGCGGGGCCGCGGAACGGAAGTGCGGATGCGGACGGCACAATGTGTGCCGTCCGCATCTTTTGCGGCCCCATTGAAAATGAATGGGTCCGCACCCGTTCCGCAATATTGTGGAAATGGATGCGGACACATTCTGCGGACGTGTGAATGGACCCTAAGTCATTGGAATCTGTCGGGCAGTGCTGGTGTTTAGGGCATTGTGACTTGTGTGTAGAAACTTGCTATGTGGTATGCTTATGTTATATACATGGAAGCACAGCTCTGTGATCCTTTATAGCGGTGACACTTTGATGTATTCACCTTAGCCACAGTTAACATGAGCTGCTGGTTTATGGCTCCTAAGCTCCTGTGCAGTATAATAACAGATGGCCTCCGCCTTCTCTAAACCTCTTTTACACTAGTAGTGAACCCATCTGGAGTCGCAGCGTACAACCACTGTATTAATTACACCGAGAAGCAAACGGCTTGATCCTGTATTACACAAGCGGCAATGAGACGTCCTAAAGGCTGTGCCCATTGTTTGTCTTGTTTCACATGATTTATTTGCTTCTCTTAATGCTATTATACTTGTAGTTTTGCAGGTTTTACGTTGTCGCACATAATACTATGTAGAGTACAATATGTGTTACATTGTGCCTGCGCCCGGTTATATAAGCTTTGTCTGCTTTTTCAGGTCTTCAGTTTTTTTTTTTTTTGCAATTACCAGTAATATTTTGAGTTGGCTTTATTCCATCTCATTAAAAAGTTAAGCTCTGCTGGCAGAACATTGCAATGCCAATATTCAGATAAGAAACTGGGATACGTCTTAATTTTAGATGACAGCTACATTTCATAAGCCACATCAGTTTGCAGAAAAATTTGGCCAATTTCACACAGTCAGTATTTGTAAGCCAAAACCAGGAGTCCCCTTAGACCGAGGTTCCTGGGGACCACGAGGGGAAATTATTCTAGAGGCCCGACCCCTATGTCATGAAATATCATGAATAAAGTTTCATAGGTTTTTAATCAAAGAAATAGATAGGCAGCCAAAAGTTTAGTTTTAGTCTTCTGGATCTTTGGGGCCCATTATAATTTCAGAGCCTGGTCCATGCACAATCCAGTCCACACGGCTTTTCTGGATATTTTACAGGCGGTGCTTCTAGGGGGAATACCGTCTGTGATATAAAATGCATTGCGCCAGGCACATGGCAGTTCATGGGGGGGCTATAGAATACTATCAGCAGTGTATTTGCAGTTACTACATTAACCCTTGTGCTGCACCTCCTGTAGATGTCGTCACCCTCTTATTGCTATTCCTGTGACCACTAGCCCACAATTATCTGAGTCACCCAGATTTTCTAGATTCCTGAGTAGCAACTCTGGCTAGTGATGTGCAGATTCAGGAATTTGGGAAAGCTGGATAACATATGGCTTAGTATAGGCATGCCCAACCCGCAGCCCTCCAGATGTTGCAAAACTACAACTCCCAGCATGCCTGGACAGCCTACAGCTATCAGCCTACAGCAGGACATGGTGGGAGTTGTAGTTTTACAACAGCTGGAGGGATGCAGGTTGAGCATCCCTGGCTTAGTAGAATATTGAATAACATGAGGAGAACTCTAAAACTTTATTGGTGATTTATATATATATTATACCATATACTTTATAAGTGAAAAAAAACACTTTAATTCAGCAATAGTTAAATGCATTTAGCGATATGCCCCCATTGTCTCAGATGGAAATACCCCTTTAAAGAAGAAATCCTGCAAAAAAATTTTACTCTCTAACCTGCTAGAAGGATACATGATGTAATCTGTAGTGAAGGTAATTTCCTTACCAGTGGCTGTATGTGTGAGTTATATCTCCCTGATGCTTCTGATCTGTGTCATGTGACCAGCAATCAGACTCAACAACTGACACAGCATCTTATGTGTGGACAGGAAGTCAATTTCTCTATGTATTCCTATGGGAGCCTCAATATTAGGGCCCATTCACACGACCGTGTAAATGGGTCTGCAAAATTGCGGAATAGATGCGGCCCCATTGACTTCAATGGGCGGCTTGCGATTGTGCCGAGCTGCGGCTCTGCAAGAAAATATAGAACATGACCTATTCTTGTCCGCAACAGCAGACAAGAATAGGCATCTTCTATGGGGTGTCAGCAATGTGTGTTCCGCAAATTGCGGAACACACACCGTTCGGCATATGTGATATTGCGGATCCACGGTCGTGTGAATGGGCCCTTAGTCTCATAGGAATGACTAGAGAAGTAACTGACTTCCTGTCCTGTGTCAGTTGGAGATCAGAGAGTTGGTCACATGACATCACTTTCTAGCAGGTCAGAGAATAGACATTTTTGCGGGAGTTGTACTTTAAGCAGCCAGCCAACATAACTTTTAGTCATGCCAAAAACAAATTTTGCCTTATTCTGTGTCTTACAACAGCTATGGGCGAGGAGAGTCAGTGTGACAGGAGCATACATTCTGAGTCCCATGATGTTGTGACCTCACACATCTCTGTAAAATGTAACAGCAATCTATGTGAGCTGATAATTATGTAATGAATCTACAGTATGTTTGCAGCACAGCAGTGCCAGAGGTCACTGCACCATATGGGGCTCCACTTGTAGATCCCAAAATGTATGGTATGTCCTATTTTCGGCAGTGTTTTGAGGATCCCAAAATAATCACAAAACTTTATTCCTAAAAACATTGTGACCTGGGGCCTTTGGATGGTGGAGAGGTGGAGTCTTTTTTATGTAAACTGGTTGTAACAGTGACTTTCCTTAGCGCGTGAATGTCTGGCATTTCCAGTATGTCATGCTGGGACCACCATTTTATTTTTATTCTTACTGAAAACCTTTAATTTCCTAGAACAGCAATGGATCATGCAAGAAGTAAAGACAAGTATTGTTAGTAGAAGGCTACGGACAGAATCTGGGGTTGGATGTTGTCCAGTTCAGTAAGAACCATAAATGGCTAAATGTCAGTCAGAGCACAGACGCCTTCCTATAAGGGTTCATGCACACGAACGTATTTTCTTTCCGTGTCCGTTCTGTTTTTTTTAGGACCATATGTGGAACCATTCATTTCTATGGGTCCGCAAAAAAAACTCAAGTTACTCCGTGTGCATTCCGTTTCCGTATGTCCGTTCCGCAAAAAAATAGAACTTCTCCTATTGTTATCCGCATTACAGACAACGATAGTAAAGTTCTTTTAGGGGGCAGCTGTTCCATTCCGCAAAATACCGAATGCACACGGACGTCATCCGTATTTTTTGCGGATCCGTTTTTTGTGGACAGCAAAATACATAGGGTCGTGCGCATGAGCCCTAAAAGTAAGGCCGCGCAGAGTGGCCACTGAACCCCCCTAAAAACATGCTAAACACCATGTTGCTGCAGCATTCAGTTGTCTCGGGGGTCTGTCTAAAGGGGTTGTCTCGTCTCAGACGTTGATGGCATATAGCTAAGATGTAAGGAAGGTAGGACAGCACTTCCCCTGTATTGCCATGCAATTAAGCCATTTAGCAGTGGTGCCTACAGCGTTGGGCTCCAGCCTGTTGGGCCCCCAAGTATAGTAACGGAAGAAGCTTTGATAAAGACCTCTTCAGGTCGAAACGTCGTTATTTGTGTTTGCTGAATAAAAACTTTGAGAATCTGAAGACGTTGGAGTGCCACGGCATATAGCTAAGATGTGCCACAGTGTCAGATTGGTGTGGGTCTCACCTCTGGGACAGTGTGTACTGTATATAATGAATGGTTTAAAATAAAACAAAAAACTTTATTTAGTATGATTCTTTGTAAAAATACTTAAACACCTCCTATAAAGAACTAACTCTACTCCCGGGGTAGCTCAGGTGGAGTATCACTGTCCGTTAATGGATTGACACAGGCAGTGGGTCGCTCCCCAAATAATATTGTGAGAGTTACCCCAAGGTACTATGAGTACGGAGTAGGAAAGAGTATAAGCAGCAATGTTCACCCAAAAAAACGGTGCGCTGCAATGGCACTCTTATGTCCTATCCTATCCAATGTATCAGCATTGGCCAGATATCAGACATATAAGGCACCAACTGTGTTGCTGGAAATGTGGTGATAACCAGCAACAAAGAACATGTGCCAGATACTTAAAAGCTAGCTGTCTCTGTTCAAATTATGGCCAAGACAGTAACCCCAGAGTCATTGGGAGGCCCTGAACCAGAGACTACTACCAAGTATCTAAAGTCAGCTTCAGTGCTGCACCCATACAAATGGGTTCCTATATGCTTGTTAGCATTGAAGTCTGACATGTAAAGTCCTCAATCTAATAGTATAGCCCCCCTCAACGCGTTTCTGATGACCCTATTCTCCGGTCATCTTCATCAGGAGCGTGGGGCAAGCAATTGGTGGGCAGAAAGCTATTACTCCTACTGTGAGTATTGGAGCAACGAGAGGACGCTGCACGTGTAAACGGCAGCTTAGCGGCGCTGTGATGGCCGTACGCGCCCGCCTTTCCTAACTCCTTAAGTAAGGAGGAGGCTAAGGTGGTACCTGGGCGCTGTCTGATGCGGCCAATCCGGTGCGAGGGGGCGTGGCTATCGCCCGCACATCGCTCCCCCACACCACGGCCGCCGCAACTTCATGTGACATGTGCGCCATCGGCACCTAAGAGAATAGTATGGAGATTATTAGGCGGCCAAATCGACGCTGTAAGATATAATAATCCCTCAGTCAAGGGAGTACCGAGGCTTTAGTTTAGTATAACATGAAATAGTAAAAGAATGGAAATAATGTGACCTACGGGGAAACAAAATAGTGACAAGGTGACAATGCACTACATGTAAGAGATTAGTCATGTCGGGAGACGTATAGCTCAGCCTATCCAATAAAAGAGGAGAGCATAATTGGGAAGAAAGAGGAGCCTTATTGTGTAATAAAGCATGTGTAACTGCTGTATTCGTTTAAGCCATTTGGTCTCTCAGTACGTAATCTGAAGATCCACTCCATTTCTTTCCTTAGCAGTCTGTTGTCAAGATTGCCACCACGAGGGGGCAGAAGTACTAGTTCAATTCCCTGAAATTGGAGAACTTTGGGGTCGCCGTTGTGACAGTCTGTCACATGTTTGGCGACTGATTTATCCCTCTTATTACGGATGTCCCCGAGGTGTTCCCCAACCCGTCTCCTCAGTTCCCTGGTTGTCTTTCCCACATACTGCAGGCCACAGGTACAGGTGATTAAGTATATTACTCCCGTGGTTCTGCAGTTGATGAAGGATCTAATCTCATAGTCGGTGTTATTCATGGTGCTGGAGAATTGTTTGCCAACCTTAATGAATTTACACGCAATACATCCACTGCATCTGAAATTGCCCCTCATGTTGTTTCTCAACCACGAGTGACCCATAGCTGGTTTCAAAAAGCTATGCACCAGTCGATCCTTCAGGTTGCGACCTCTACGAAATGTAATATTAGGTGCAATACCAATGAGGCTACCAACATCTGGGTCAGTTTTCAAAATCCCCCAGTGTCGGTGCAGAATCTCCATACTATTCTCTTAGGTGCCGATGGCGCACATGCCACATGAAGTTGCGGCGGCCGTGGTGTGGGGGAGCGATGTGCGGGCGATAGCCACGCCCCCTCGCACCGGATTGGCCGCATCAGACAGCGCCCAGGTACCACCTTAGCCTCCTCCTTACTTAAGGAGTTAGGAAAGGCGGGCGCGTACGGCCATCACAGCGCCGCTAAGCTGCCGTTTACACGTGCAGCGTCCTCTCGTTGCTCCAATACTCACAGTAGGAGTAATAGCTTTCTGCCCACCAATTGCTTGCCCCACGCTCCTGATGAAGATGACCGGAGAATAGGGTCATCAGAAACGCGTTGAGGGGGGCTATACTATTAGATTGAGGACTTTACATGTCAGACTTCAATGCTAACAAGCATATAGGAACCCATTTGTATGGGTGCAGCACTGAAGCTGACTTTAGATACTTGGTAGTAGTCTCTGGTTCAGGGCCTCCCAATGACTCTGGGGTTACTGTCTTGGCCATAATTTGAACAGAGACAGCTAGCTTTTAAGTATCTGGCACATGTTCTTTGTTGCTGGTTATCACCACATTTCCAGCAACACAGTTGGTGCCTTATATGTCTGATATCTGGCCAATGCTGATACATTGGATAGGATAGGACATAAGAGTGCCATTGCAGCGCACCGTTTTTTTGGGTGAACATTGCTGCTTATACTCTTTCCTACTCCGTACTCATAGTACCTTGGGGTAACTCTCACAATATTATTTGGGGAGCGACCCACTGCCTGTGTCAATCCATTAACGGACAGTGATACTCCACCTGAGCTACCCCGGGAGTAGAGTTAGTTCTTTATAGGAGGTGTTTAAGTATTTTTACAAAGAATCATACTAAATAAAGTTTTTTGTTTTATTTTAAACCATTCATTATATACAGTACACACTTCAACGACCTGAATGGTATACCTTTTCACTATTTTGTCACCTCTGGGACACCCTGAAGTAAACAGAGAGCAACCACACATAGATATTAATGGAGAGCACGCCGCTGATATGTGGTGTGTGGGCACTCAGTTCTCGGGCCCCATTCTCTAGATAGGAGCAGATCCCAGAGGTGGCGATATGCCATTAAAGTCCAAGGTGGCACAACTCCTTTAACAGTATGTTCACATGGCATGTGCAGCTGATTCAGCAGCGGAAAACTGGCATTTTCCACCGCTGAATCCCCATTCAAAACAGTTTCCCATTAACTTTACTGTGAAAAATTGGACCATGTGCACATCTTGTAGAAATGGTAGAGTTTATTTCAGTAGCTGCTCTTTAAAAATGAAGCAACATGTTACTTCTTAGAAGCAGATTTGATTGTAGATTTCATAGAAGTCAATGGGGAAGCAGAAAAACCTCACTTGTAACCTCTTCTAATATGCTAGTAAAAATCTCTCTAAAAACTCCACCAAATGATACATCTGACACCAAAAACAACCTTTTTTTCAGCTACTGATCTGCTACAGATTTTTCTGCTGTGGATGTTAAAGGGCATCTGTCAGCAGTTTTGTACCTATGAAACTGGCTGACCTGTTACATGTGCACTTGGCAGCTGAAGACATCTGTGTTGGTCCCATGTTCATATATGCCTGCATTGCTGAGAAAAATGATGTTTTAAAATATGCAAATTAGCCTCTAGAAGCAAAGGGGGTGTTGCCATTACTCCGAGAGGATCTGCTTTCTTTACACCTGATGTGCCTTCTGCACTTTGACAGGGTCAGGAAGTGTAAATGTCATCACAACTGGACCTGTCAATCAAAGTGGAGAGGATGCAGCAGTTGCAGAAAGAGCTGAGCTTCTGGGTGTAACGGCAACGCCCCCGTTGCTCCTAGAGGCTCATTTGCATATATTAAAACATAATTTTTCACAGTAATGTGGGCATATATGGACATGTGACCAACACAGATGTCTTCAGCTGCCAAGTGCACATGTAACAGGTCAGCCAGTTTCATAGTACAAATCTGGTGACAGATGCCCTTTAATAGTGTGAAAATACCCTCATGGTCACATACTATTCCAGTAAAAAACTGCAATTTACTTGTATTAATTACTGCACAATTATGCAGGTGAACTGCAGTTTTACCCATAAAACCATGTGGCCATTAACAATCAATTAAAAACTGTACTGACAAGCGGTAGATTTGCTGCAGGAATATTTGTGACTCACAATCATGTGAATGGGTTTGTAGAAATCCCTGTACATGCTGCAGAAACAGTGTTCTCATGTATGGAACTTAAAGGGGTATTCCCATCTCACAAATGTATTTTGTATAGTTAGATATAGCCATACCAATATTATTACTAATAGAATGTATTTATATAAAATGTACCGTTTAGAAGATTTCCCTATTTGTATAGACATTGTCCCACACACATCAGTCAGGCCGTTGCCCCTGGTTACGACCACCGCGGCCATGTAGTAGTGGTGGCCGGCTTGCTGTTGTTCAAACCTGCTCTGAGGTAACTGGTGTATTGTGAACGCACATTGCATGAACATGCGCAGACACATCTTAGGGTACTTTCACATCTGCGTTTTGGACGCTACCAGTCCAAAACGCAATGGTCAGGTTCTGTCCAAAACACAGACTTTATAAACGGATCCTGCTCATAGAGATGAACTGATCTTGGAACAGGATCCGTTTCTCTGCGTTTTGGAAGTGCAGACAAAAATGCTACAACCCTAAGATGTGTCTGCGCATGTTCATGTAATGTGTGTTCACAATACAGCAGTTACCTCAGAGTGGGTTTGAACAGGAGCAAGCCGGCCACCACTACTACATGGCTGCGGTGGTCGTAACTAGGGGCAACGGCCTGGCTGATGTGTGTGGGACAATGGAAATACAAATAGGCAAATCTTCTAAACGGTACATTTTATATAAATACATTCTATTAGTAATAATATTGGTATGGCTATATCTAACTATACAAACTACATTTGTGAAATGGGAATACCCCTTTAAAGAAGAACTCCCGCAAAATTTTTATTCTCTGACTTGTTAGAAAGGTGCATGATATAATCTGTAGTGATTGTCATTTTCGTATCAGTGACTGTTTCTGTGAGTAAGAACCTGTCTTCTTATTGTAGCTGGGTCACGTGACCAACTCCCTGACCTCCAACTGACCCAGGACAGAAAGCCAGTAACTGCTCTATTCATTCCTATGGGAGCCTGACTTTCAGTCTCATAGGAATACATAGAGAATTACACTTCCTGTCCACACATAAGTCTATGTGTGAGTTGGTGGGTCTAATTCCTAGTCACATGACACAGATAAGAAACTTCAGGATAATATAAGTCAAAAATTCAGACACTGGTAAGAAAATGACATTCACTACAGATTACATCATGCTGTGTGTGAACTGAGCCTGAGGCATTAGAGGGTTTAGTCTGTGGCTATTGTAGTCACACGTGTTAATGTGGAAAGCCTGCATGGGAGACAGTGACTGTCACATTTTGCATCTGGACCAATAGTCTGTCTGTCCGTCAGATATTATTGTGATGGTGATGACACCGCTGAGATCAGGCAGCCCAAGCTAATGTCCTTACTTGCTTCGTCTTCGTGATCATTTTTTTCTGTTTCCCTAAACTTCCCGGCAGTGTCATGTTACATAGGAGATGTTGGTGCAGCCATCCATGGAACTGGAGTATAATTGTGAAGTGTTCATGTTCAAATAGCTCAGCAACTACCTCATTCACAGACCTCCCAAGTGTCCATCTTTCTGGAGGGACAGTCCCTCTTTTTAACCCAAGTCCCTCTTTGCTCCTTAAATGTTCCTTTTTTGATCTGAGGTATAGATTTGCATTATTACAGTCACAATGTTGACCCAGAAGCTTTTTCGCTGGTTCCTCTCTGTGTATTAGAGCCTATTTTTATATTATTTCATTATTTAATGCAGTTGGGATTTTAGACATTTCTATATTCAGATGATTTTTGCAAAAGAAAACTATTGGAGTGTATAGATATGCAGGAAAAATGGATGTCCCTCTTTGATGGTCCAAAAAGTTGGGAGGTATGCCTTCAGTAGACTTGGTTCTTCTTAAAGGGGTTTTCCCATCATAGGGGCATATCGCTAGGATATGCCCCCATTGTCTGATAGGTGTAGGTCCCACCGCTGGGAACCGCACCTATATCGAGAACGGAGAAGGGAGAGTTGTGCCTGGAGGATCCTGGGGTCCGGCCACCACCAGGCGCAGCTCCCGCACTGCTCCCACCGCGGTCACCGCTCCCATTCATTTATATGGAGCCAACGGAAATAGCCGAGCCATTGCTCGGCTATTTTCGGCGGCCTTATAGAAATGAATGGAGGGCGGCTGTGCATGCGCAGTGCGCCCTCCATTCATTTCCCTTCTCCGTTCTCGATATAGGTTCCCACCTCTGGGACCCGCACCTATCAGACAATGGGGGCATATCCTAGGGAATAAGATGGGATGGGAATAACCCTTTAATCTGTAAAGGAAGTTATGACATCTTTATAATGTTAATATCATTTACCTCATGATGTCGGCTGTTATGTGTGACTTTCTACGATGTTTTACTTCTTCAATATACACTACCGTTCAAAAGTTTGGGGTCACCCAGACAATTTTGTGTTTTCCATGAGAACTCACACTTTTATTTGACAAATTAGTCGCAAAATGAATAGAAAATATAGTCAAGATACTGACAAGGTTAGAAATAATGATTGTATTTGAAATAATAATTTTCTCCTTCAAACTTTGCTTTCGTCAAAGAATACTCCATTTGCAGCAATTACAGCATTGCAGACCTTTGGCATTCTAGCTGTTAATTTGCTGAGGTAATCTGGAGAAATTTCACCCCATGCTTCCAGAAGCCCCTCCCACAAGTTGGATTGGCTGGATGGGCACTTTTTGCGTACCATACGGTCAAGCTGCTCCCACAACAGTTCAATGGGGTTGAAATCTGGTGACTTCGCTGGCCACTCCATTACAGATAGAATACAAGCTGCCTGCTTCTTCCCTAAATAGTTCTTGCATAATTTGGAGGTGTGCTTTGGTTCATTGTCCTGTTGTAGGAGGAAATTGGCTCCAATCAAGCGCTGTCCACAGGGTATGGCATGGTGTTACAAACTGGAGTGATAGCCTTCCTTATTCAAAATCCCTTTTACCTTGTACAAATCTCCCACTTTACCAGCACCAAAGCAACCCCAGACCATGACATTACCTCCACTATGCTTGACAGATGGTGTCAGGCACTCTTCCAGCATCTTTTCAGTTGTTCTGCGTCTCACAAATGTTCTTCTGTGTGATCCAAACACCTCAAACTTCGATTTGTCTGTGCATAACACTTTTTTCCAATCTTCCTCTGTCTAATGTCTATGTTCTTTTGCCCATATTAATCTTTTCCCTTTATTAGCCAGTCTCAGATATGGCTTTTTCTTTGCCACTCTGCCCTGAAGGCCAGCTTCCCAGAGTCGCCTCTTCACTGTAGACGTTGACACTGGCGTTTTGCGGGTACTATTTAATGAAGCTGCCAGTTGAGGACCTGTGAGGCGTCTATTTCTTAAACTAGAGACTCTAATGTACTTGTCTTGTTGCTCAGTTGTGCAGCCAGGCCTCCCACTTCTCTTTCTACTCTGGTTAGAGCCTGTTTGTGCTGTCCTCTGAAGGGAGTAGTGCACACCGTTGTAGAAAATCTTCAGTTTCTTGGCAATTTCTCGCATGGAATAGTCTTCATTTCTAAGAACAAGAATAGACTGTCCAGTTTCACATAAAAGTTCTCTTTTTCTGGCCATTTTGAGAGTTTATCGAACCCACAAATAATATAATGCTCCAGATTCTCAACTAGCTCAAAATAAGGTCAGTTTTATAGCTTCTCTAACCAGCAAAACTGTTTTCAGCTGTGCTAACATACTTGCACAAGGGTTTTCAAGGGTTTTCTAAACATCCATTAGCCTTCTTACACAGTTAGCAAACACAATGTACCATTAGAACACTGGAGTGATGGTTGCTGGAAATGGGCCTCTATACACCTATGTAGATATTGCATTAAAAACCAGACGTTTGCAGCTAGAATAGTCATTTACCACTTTAACAATGTATAGAGTGTATTTCTGATTAATTTAATGTTACAATGTTATCTTCATTGAAAAAAACTGTTGTTTTCTTTCAAAAATAAGGACATTTCTAAGTGACCCTAAACTTTTGAACTGTAGTGTATGTTATATATGTTATCTGACAGTCTTTTCCTGACCTTTTATATAGACCAACTATTGAGAATGAGCATGTATACAAAAGCACATCCCCAAGAATCTGCCACATCATCCTACCATGTAAATAGGACCTTTAGGCTAGGGTCACACCTGCGGTGGAAGTTCCATTAGGAGCCTCCATTGCAGAGTCCAGCAAAAAGAAGTACATAATACCGCTGCGTGCAGTACAATTTCGTCCAGCAGAATGAGAGAAGCCAGTAGAGACCCCATTACAGTCATGAGGGCACCCAGCTTCTCTTTCCCAACCCCATCTGTTCACACAGATCTCCAGGGCGTTATCTCTGCTTGTACCCTAGTACATTGATATATGTACAGTATATATAATACTAGTTTTTTTCACTGCGGTTCACCTGGTGTAGATAAACTTGAGTTCTTAGTGCTTTCGGACATTACCGTTTATTTCGAGCAGAGATGACAAATGTTTGAGGGCAATAGGAAAATGTCTCACCAGACGTTAGTACTGGAGAAGAATTGTTCAGTGAGAACGAGTCTGACTACAGAGATGAGGATTGAGGATGTGGTAAGGCCGAGAAATGATCGGTGGATAGAAATCACTGTGGTGTCGTTTCCTACATAATTGATGAGAAGTAGGAAGAAAGGGTGGAATGGGTCACCACAACCCCCATGATATATGGTAATACTATGTCATGCTGTTGTCTCTACAGGTATTCTACAGGTCAGAACATAAGACTTTCCAGGGAAGCATTGTCTGGAGCTGGCATGTACACGGATGACTAATGTGGAATTACTGTGTCCTCAATTATATGTTATTTGTGTCAGACTACTAGGCAGAAATAGCTGAAAGTGCAGCTCCATCTCTGGTTTACATTAGCTGTGGAGAGTGTTTCTGAACAGAAATATAGCATCTTTTTTATATATGTTTATTACTTGTTGTTTTTAGTGCAGTCTGTCTGAAAAACATGTTATATGGAAACCACCAACCAGGCAGGCATCTGGTGCTGACAAATCTTACTCTGATTTTATCTTTCTTTCTGTTATAGCCTGGACTGTGGTGAGGATTAACAGGGCTTCCAGGTGTCCTCATTGTCCTCATCTGTACATGTAACTGTATCTGATACCGCTGCTTAGCCCAAGCAGCTTTAAAGAAGACCTGTCACCACAAAATGCAGTGCAATCTGACAGCACCATGTTATAGAACAGGAGGAGCTGAGCAGATTGATATATATTTTTGTGTACAGCTATTGGTACAGGGAGGAGGTGTTATCAGTGATTGACAGCATTGTGTGTATAACAGTGTATATTACAGGGATAGCTGTCAGTCACTGATAACGCCTCCTCCCTGTACCAATAGCTGTTAGAAAAAGTAAGATATAACTGTATATGATTACTGAATCTTTTCCCAGAAAAATATATATACAGTATTAATCTACCCAACTTCTTCTTCTATATAACATTGTGCATTCAGATTGCATTGCATTTTATGGTGGCAGGTCCTCTTTAAATGGTTTCTCCAGTAATAGAAATACATTGCTGTTGTTTTAAAAAACAGCACCGCACCTGTCCACAGGTTGTGTGTGTTATTGCCGCTCGGCCCTATTCACATCAATGGAGCGGAACTGCAGTACCAGGTACAACTCATGGACAAGTGTGGGGCTGTTATTGTAAGACAGCAGCTATGTTTTTCTAATTCTGGACAACCTCTTTAACTGAAGGAGAACTAGTTTAGTGCTCTCATTAAGGGCTCATGCACACGGACGTATTTATGTCCATGTCTGTTCCGTTTTCTTGCCGCTCATATGCGGAACTATTTACTTCAATGGGGCCACACAAAAAAAACTGAAATAACTCCATGTGCGTTCCGTGTCCGTATGTCCGCGCGTTCATTCGGAAAAAAAATAGAACATGTCCTATTATTGTCCGCATTATGGACAAGGATAGGACTGTTCTATTAGGCGTTGGTTGTTCCGTCCCGCAAGATGCAGAATGCACACGGCTGGTATCCATGTTTTGTGGATATGCGATTTGCAGACCGCTAAACAACAACGGTCGTGTGTATGAGCCCTAAGAGAAACAGTTTTGCCGGTCTGATACCTTTTAATGGCTAACAAAAATAGAAGCAATGATGTTACATAGCAAGCTTTCAAGATCACTCAGGTCTCTTCATCAGGTACACTACAAGAGTATCTAGAGAAACAGCAATATATATTACAGAATCTGGGCCAGGTATACACCACAAACGTTTGGATGTAGAACACATGAATGTCCCAGGAATCTTATAGTACTGCTGTGTGTTGGGAATCCGGATCTTATCTGTTGTCATCACATGGGAACAGGTGCATCTCCTTACTTTACTGTACATCTCCTTCATCCAGTGCCATGGTCAGGCAGTCTCACCACAGTGCCTACACTATGGTAAAAGTCTTTCTACACTTTAGAGCATTCTTGGGCGACAATCTAATTTGTATTGGGAGCTCCCAACGTTCCCCACGTTGGGAGAGAGAAGTAGTCTGTGCATTGAATTTCAACCCCTAATCCTTTTGCTGTTCTAGGAGATACTTCACCTGGCAGTACAGTGATCCCTCAAGTTACAATATTAATTGGTTCCAGGACAACCATTGTATGTTGAAACCATTGTAAGTTGAGTAATCAGTTCCAAATCCCCAAAATGTCATCCAAGATAAGAGAAAATGAAGATTTAAGAAAAATAAGCAGATAACTAAAACAAGTTCTTACATATAACAGGAATAGCTGCTAACTAGCAACTAATCCAGCTATTTTACCAGAGAAGTGGCCTAGATTGGTTGGATCTGAGTCGGAGACATTGAGTGTTGAGTCTGGTTTCAACTTACGATGGGTCAGAAAAGACCATTGTATGTTGAAAATATTGTATTCTGTTGCCATTGTATCTTGAGGGACCACTGTATGTGTCTGGCAGCAGCTTTCTCCTCTCTTCTCACTGAATGCTCTGAACCAAGAATGTATGTGTAAGCGAGAGTCAGGAGAGATTGCTATCAACCAAACAATCGTTCAGCCAACAATTATTGAAGATGTATACTCACCTTAATGGGGTTGTCTCACCACGAACATTGGTGGCATATTGCTAGGATATGCACCAATGTCAGAAAATAGCAGAGTGGCACACTTGGCTATTTTCTGAAGTCCCATGAATCGCAAGTGAAGCCACCCTCCATTCACTTCTGACAGAAAAAGCCGAACCAGCACTCGCTAGCGATATGCCACTAATGTTCGAGGTGAGACAACCCCTTTAAATAACAACAGAGTGTGTATTACTACTCATATACACGTGGTGGCACAGATTATGTTTCAGTTTACGTACTGTTAAACTGAATGACTGGAAATCAAATACATGCTCCTTCTTGGCTAAAAATACCCCTTAAAGTGCTATGAGGGGTATTATTAGAGAGCTTAATATTCAGTGCAACCTCTGACTGAACACTTTTCACTGGTGACACTTAGGAGGCCTGAACAAACATTCCTACTGAGACCAGTTCTACTATCTGTTACACTTCCTTGGTGGTCAAGAAAACAGATTGTATAACGTAATTATAAAATGTATTGAAAACCATGTATCTGAGAAGGATGTTTGGAAGAGGTTAAAAAAAATCACACAGCGCTTATTTACCACTGGACTGACCTTGAGCACCTGCCATCTGCTTCCTGCTTATCTCCAATGTTCATTTTGTGACCAAACATAATTTCTTCCCTCATGTCTGTTCCTACATTGACTGTTTAGTCAGTGCTATAATCAGGGGTGGATTGAAAACTTAAAGTGGCCCTGGAAAAACTAACTAAAAGTGGGCCCATGTTGTAGGCAGGTTCAAACTGACAGAAGGCAGGGCAACACAGTTAAATGGGGCCAACCATACCATATGGTAGCACAAAATGCTGCCCTAGCAGAACCAAATACCACAGTGTAGCACAAAATACCTTCCTAGAAGTGGTCCCTCTGTTGTGGCCAGCCCCAACTTTCATATTCCATTCTCCTCCTCCAGTTGCCTCAGGATGGTAATACAGTTGAATTCAGGAGTTAGCGGGGTAACTGCGGCTGATGGCCTCGTACATAAGTTCATTGACACTCCCAGCATTTATTAACTCAGGGAGCATCAGATCACTACCTGGCTGGCGGCTGTAAGTCGAGCCCAGGCGGCCCTCTGGGCATTATGTCTTAATTACAGTAACTACATAAAGTACATCCTACACTCAGAGAAAGTGGCTCACACTTTTCAAGGTCCTCTACATCTCATAGCATTCAAGCTTGTAAAATACATTTATCAAGACTGGCGTGCCCATGATCTCCCTTCACTGGAGTGAGATGCACCTAATTTATTAAGAGGCAGATGCCTCTTAATAAATTAGGCGCATCTCTACCCTATCGCGCACTGGAAACTGAAGTTATGCCAGCCAGGGGCAGCTTCTGGCACAAGTTATAGTAAATCCGGCTATGATATAGCTACGAGTTTTTATGTTATAATAATGGCATGAAGGTTTTAGTAAATGTCCCTCATACAGTATATTCTAGGCTAGGTTCACATATCAGGCACATTTTTTATTCCACTATAGGATCAGAAAAAAAAACAGAAATGTTAGATCCATCATGTGACCATACCTCCCAACTTTAGAAAAGAAGGGAGAGGGACACTATGTGCGGCCTGGCAAATTTTTTCTGCACTAGGCCATGTCTCTAACTCCATCCCAAACATAACTAAACACCTATTCCCACCCACTCCCCTAAATGCTCCCACATATTAATTATTCCCCCTTTATGCCACCACACATTAGTTATGCCAGCATTGTGCCCCCTTTACAGATTATGCCCAGATATGTGCCTCCTTCACAGTAGTTATGACCAGATATGTGCCTCCTTTACAGTAGTTATGACCCGATATGTGCCCCCTCACAGTAGATATGCCCACATATGTGCCCTCTTACAGTAGTGATGCCCAGTTATGTCCCCCATCAAAGTAATATGCCCAGCTGTGCCCCCTCACAGTAATATGTCTAGTTGTGCCCGTTCACAGTAATATGCCGAGGACTGTGCCCCCCTTCACAGACAGTAATAAACTCCACATACTCACCTCGTTCCCAGCAGCAGGATACACATGGAGCTCCCAGTCGGCCTCTCCTCCTACTCAGACATGCAGTGTAGAGCGCAGACAAGGGAAAGAATGATGGAACAAGGTGCAGATGGGCGGCTCTTGCTTCATCATTACAGGCAGCTGTCTCTGCTTCCTATGGAAGCAGGGACAGCTGCTAGGGAGTGGAACATACCTCCCCTGTACCGGGACTGCAGGAGAGCCACCAAAATCCGTGACTGTCCCTCTGGATCTGGGACAGTTGGGGGGGGTATGATGTGACCAATAATTACACAGAAGAAGTTTTTACCAGATCACACTGCCCGCTTTCTTTAAAAGGAGTACTGTAAATAGGAGAACTACACAATGTCCTTCCTGCAGTAACTTCTGCTTCAGCAAAGTTCACACAGGCCTCCCAGTACTTCAGCTCCTGAGACAGCTTCCTAACAGATCCCTTTCTAGATTTTAGCTCAAAAACACAAGGAAGAAATCAAATAGTGATGCACAGTAAACTCAGAGTTAAAAGCCACATAATTTATTATACTCACAGAAGATAAAAAGTAATGTGCATTTTACTAAAACCATAAAATCACAGCTTTTCAGAAGCAGTGCAAAACTTGAGTGGGATAGACTTTGGAGTGAAAGGTCATGATTTTATGGTGTTCATGTAATGTGTGGGAAAGAGGCATGGTCTAAGACGTGACATTTTGCACCAACATTGCACCACAATTCTGTCATTAAAGTCTGTTGTAAAATTAGACAAACGTGTCTATACCTGCACCAGATTAAACATCCAGCCTGAGCCCCTGTGATAAATCTGATGCAGGTCTACACAGCCTGTCTAAAGGCCCCTTTACACTGGACAAGCATCGGGCAGATAATCGCCGGTGTAAAGATGCCACACTCATTCATGGGGTATTAAGACTGTTTGTGTGATCACCTAAATCATCATTGGCTGACAGTAGATCTTGCCATGTAAAAAGCATCCTGCTGCCAGCAAACAATGATTCTGTATGGGGATGAACGATGGCATTAACAATCATTCCGCTCCATACTGTGAAGGAGATCACTGCATGTAATTGCAGCAGTCTCCTTCACTGACGAGCAGGCGATTGCTGGGAAGGAACACATCCTTACGCTTACACCGTCTATAGGATTAGTAGATATTCCTCACTGTGTTTGGGCAACCAGTTGGGAAATGAGGTTCAACATGGATAAATGTATAGTTATGCATCTGGGTAGTAATAATATACATGCATCATGTGTCCTTGGGGGGATAACACTGAGATAGTCCTTTGTAGAAAGAAATTTGGATGTACTTGTAGATCATAGATTAAAGGGGTTCTGCAGTTCTGTAAAACTGATGATCTATCCCCTGGATAGATCATCAGCATCTGATCGGCGGCAGTCCAAAACCCGGGACCCCCGCCGATCAGCTGTTTGAGAAGGCAGCGGCGCTCTAGCAGCAGGGCTAAGCTCTGTTCACTTGAATGGAGCTTAGCCCCGCCCAGGCCAGTGATACTAGTCGTGACGTCACTGGGCCTGCAGTAAACACAGCAGAGAAGGCCGCGGTGCTCCTGCAGCGCCGCTGCCTTATCAAACAGCTGATCGGTGGGGGTCCCGGGTGTCGGACCCCAACCGATCAGATACTGATGATCTATCCAGAGGATGGATCATCAGTTTTAAAGAACTACAGAACCCCTTTAAATAACAGCATACGTTGTCGATCAGAGATGTACCCCTTGCACCCGCCCTATCCCTGCCTCCTGAGGATGACTTGCAGGTTTCTTTCCTGTTAGACACATGAAAGAAACCTGTCAGTCATCCTCCAGAGGGGGGAGAGTGTAGGAGAAGCAGGTCTCATTGGACTCATTTCCCTCACAGCACTAGCACACACTGCAGAGTTCGGCATGCCCAGTACTGAATGCCAAACTCTAAAATCAGCAAGTCTGTCACTACACTATGCCATCCTCAGTGAGGGCAACATAGTAAAGGTAACAGGTTCCCTTTAATCCTTAATGACTATTGTAGAATCCCAATTCCAAAAAGTTGAGACATGTACAATGAAAAAAATGTTAAAAAACAGAATGTATTAATTTACAAATCTCATAGACCCAGATTTTATTCACAGTAGATCATAGAACACATATCAGATGTTGAAAGTGAGACATTTTACCAGTTCATGAAAAAAAATGAATTAATTTGGAACTTGATGGCAGCAACACATTTCTACTATTGTGTAGCATCCTCTCTTCTTTTAACAACAATCTGTAAATGTCTGGGAAGTGAGGAGACCGATTGCTGGAGTTTTGGGAGAGGAATACTGCCCCATTCTTGTCTGATGTAGGATTCTAGCTGCAAAGCCATGCTGTTGATTCTTCTTCTGCAGAGCCATGCTGTTGTGATGGATCCAGTATTTTGTTTCGCATTGTCTTGATGAAATAATCAAGGCCTTCCCTGGAAGACATTGTCTGGATGGGAGCACATGTTGTTCTAAAACCTCTATATACTATTCCTTTCCAGATGTGTAAACTGCCCTTCCTATAGACACTAATGCAGCCCCATACTATCAGAGATGCAGGCATTTTAAACTGTGTACTGATAACATGCTGGATGCTCCCTTTCCCCTTGAAACCGCAGAACACACCATCCATGGTTTCCAAAATGAATTTCAAGTTTGGATTCATCTGACTACAGAAGAGTTTACCATTTTGCCTCAGTCCATGAACTTTGGCCCAGAGAAGAAGTTGGCATTTCTTGATCATGTTGACATCACTTCTTATTTGCATGATACAGCTTTAACTTGTGTTTGTGGTTTGCATTGCAAACTGTGTTCACAGACAAAATTCTTGGAAGTGTTCCTGAGCCCATGCAGTGATTTGCAGTACAGAATCATACATATTTTTAGTGCAGGGCCTGTAGAGAGCATCCAGTATTGACTTTTGGCCTTATCCGATGGATTTCTCCAGAATCTCTGAATCTTTTGATGATATTATGTGCTGTAGATGGTGGGATATTCAAAGTCTTCTCAATATTATGTTAAGAAACATTTTTCTGAAAATGTTGCACAATTTTTAGATGCAGTTTTTCGCAGATTAGTGAACTTCTGCCCTTCATTGCTTCTGAGAAACTCTACCTCTCTAACATGTTCTTTTTATACTCAGTCGTATGACTAAGGCTACTTTCACACTTGGGTTTGCAGGATCCATTTGTGAGATCCGTCACAGGCTCTCACAAACGGTCCTGAACTGATCAGTTTTTCCCTAATGCATTCTGAATGGAAAAGGATCCGTTCAGAATGCATCAGTTTTGCTTCAGTTCAGTCTCCATTCCGTTTTGGAGGTGGACACTAAAACGCTGCTTGCTGCGTTTTGGTGTCCGCATGACGAAGCTGAGCCAAACTGATCTGGCATGACCCACAATGTAAGTCAATGGGGACGGATCCGTTTTCTCAGACACAATAGAAAACGGATCCGTCCCCCATTGACTTTCAATGGAGTTCATGACGGATCGGTCTTGGCTATTTAAAAGAGAATACAACAGGATCCGTTCATAACGGATGCAGAGGTTTGTATTATTAGTAACGGAACCGTTTTTGCTGATCCAAGACGGATCGAGCAAAAACGCTGGTGTGAAAGTAGCCTAGTTGTAATTTGCTCCTCCAGATTTTTATTAGTACCACTTACTTTTACAGCCTTTTGTTGCCCCGTCCCAACTTTTGTGAGATGCATTGCTGCTATCAAGTTCTAAATAAGTAATTTTTTTTCCATAAATTGGTAAAATGTCTCACTTTCAACATCTGATATGTGTTCTATTATCTATCGTGAATAAAATGTGGGTCTATGAGATTTGCAAATCACTGCCTCCTGTTCTTATTTAACATTTCTTTACATTTTACAGGGTCTCAACTTTTTTTGAACTAGGGTTGTAACTTTCACTGAATGTAAATCACAGAAGAATGGAAATGATTCCATTTAACGAGCATTATTCTGTTTCTGTCTAGAGTGCAATCCCTGCGGGACTCAGCATCTGCACTGGAGCTGGAGAAAGAGTCTCTAATAGAGATGATTCACAATGTCAAGAACAGCCAGGACATGAGGAACATAAGTGATGGTAAGTCATACTTTACTAGCGCCTGGGGGTTTGGGAGCACTAATGGAATAAAGACACAAATGACTCAAGTGCTCAGACAGTTGGATACTGTCAACCTACAAGTCCACACATGGGTGTAGGCTTCCTGTAATCGAGTCTCAATCTGCACTACCATTATATGGTTTAGGCCTCATGCACATGAACGTGTGCCGGCCATGCCCGTGCTGCGGGCCGCATACGGCGGGACCGCAATAAACGGGCATCGGCCGTGTGCAGCCCGCATCATGGATCGCGGACCCATTCACTTCAATGGGTCCGCGATCCGGGAGATGCGGAGCGGAGGCACGGATCGGAACACCACGGAAGCACTACGGTGTGCTTCCGTGGTGTTTCTGGCCGTGCCTCCGCACTGCAAAAAAGTAGCGCAAGCACTACTTTTTTGCGGTGCGGACCCTTGGATGCGGATCGCGGACCCCATTCAAGTGAATGGGTCCGCGATCCGCATGCGGTGGCCTCACGGTCAGTGCCCGTGCATTGCGGACCGCAGTTTGTGGCCCGCAGCACGGGCACGGCCGGCACACGTTCGTGTGCATGAGCCCTTAGGCTGTGCTAATGGCAAGCCATAGCCATCAGCTATAATCATCCATACTACCAGTTAGTTCTGACTGAAAGAGAATCCAAATAATTAGTTTATATCAATATGATATTAGCAGCTTTTGATGTTGGCATTCACTCACTGTCACATTTACTTAATGTCAAGGTGAAAGAGAAGAACTAACATTAACTGCCGAACGTCTAATGAGCCGCACAGTGACGGTAGAAGTCTCAGTGGAAACCATCAGAAACCCCCAACAATCCTCAGCTCTGCAGCAAGCCACCTTGATTATTGATGAGATTCTGAAGAAAGTCATGGACAACTTGGAAGAAGGAAAGAAGAAGCTGGTTTCCTTGTATGCAGCTTGTACTTCTGATGTCCCGCCTGGACCCATTAATCAGAAGTTCCAGTCTGTCATTATTGGCTGTGCAATAGAGGACCAAAAGAAAATTAAAAGGAGACTAGAAAATCTTATTAGGAACATTGACAATTCAGAGAAGTCCATCACACTGCTGGAGAAATCAGTTCCTCTCAAGAACAATGAGATCTAAAGCATCCAGACAGGAGGAGACATGTATGTGGTTAATGAACACTACTGTAGAGGGGGGTTATAGCAAAACTTGAATGTCTATAAATATATTCCTATCTGTGTTCTCTAATGTACCCAGAGCCTACACTGAGGACATGTTGTAATGTGGGTTGATTAATGTTCATGGAAGTGCAGTTTGTAGGAAGCCTCAATCACTTCATTTAAAGGAGTTGCCATTTCAGGATCACCTCTGTCTTTGTACCCTACTCTGGCATAAGGATGTCATAGAGGAAAGGTTTGATTGAGTGAATCAGATCCATGCAGGTCACATACAATAAGATAGCTGTCATCAACCCTAACTCTATTCCCTACACAGGGGATAGGCCACTGCTTGACTCACTTGGCAGTGTCCTATCTCTTGGGAAAACAGGGTTGGACCTCATGCTATCCAATGTACCCCATCCTTCTCTTCCATATAGGAGCAGCCCCATATATATTAGATTGTTGGTGGGATCCACTAACCTTAACTAATGTGTGTTCCCAGCGCCATAACACAGTATAACAGCGTATGTAGGCAATAAAGTAGATAGTGTGAAGTGTACCATGACACAATACTTTAACTTACAATAATAATCTTTATCTGGCGCTTTATAATTCCTATACAGATGTAGCAAAAATTAACTTGAAATGCATGAAACAGATGAAGCAAACTTTAAATTGAAACTTAACAAAATCCATTGAAAAGGCAAGTTAACTGTATCTGTGCCAAACTAGAAAAAAAGACAGCACTGACGTATTGCTGCTGATGTTCTTTGTATAGTTTTTGATAAAAATGTATAGGCCCAATCACCATGTCAAAGTGACCTTATTCCAATGGGTCCTTACACTAATTTGGCAAAGTACCACATGATGAACACCGCTGCTGCAACACAGCACCTGCACATGGGGAGGACTAGTAGGCCCACAGCGCCCTGCTGACAGGGTAAGCCCACTTGGCACTGCACCACACTGACCCACAGACACAGTGTATGTGTAGATTCACCAGTGGAATTCAGCTTGATTAACACAGAATACATTATGTCGTTACATGTACATGTTACATGGCAGTTTACCAGTTGCTGTTGAATTATAACATATTCTATGGCGTTACTGAACGTCATATCTTTCTCTTCTTTGTATTAAAGGATTGGTATCTCAAAGTGTGTGTCATTTTCTGTGAGCCTTCCATAAAAGTGACTTAAGTATTGCACATGTCATTGAGCCTTGTTTTTATAAGCAAGTATAATTACATCCATACATGTAGATACTGTCTATGGAGATTCTATAATTCTTCATGATGTACTCCGGTGCACTGACAAATAAAACATACTAGAAGAAGGCATTAAATATGGAAAGAAATCCCTTCAGTGTCTTACTGTTTTTATTTTTTACAGTTATAATTTTCTTTTTCGGGGGGGGGGGGCGTATTTTACAGGTTGGATGTCGCCTCTTGTTATGGAGAAACAAACACAATGTTATTGGGCAAATCTCAGTGAAGGTGGGGTCTCTTCAAACTTGGCAAATGAATCCACAGTGACTGTGTGTCTATAGAGCAATTCCTCATCTCACCATCAAGGGGTTATACAAGAATGGGGTTTATTTGGCATCCACATCCCTTTCCCACCACTTGGCTGGACCTGTAAAGGGAAGCTTACCTACCTGCTTCCTGGCACCGGCTCCCCACTCTCCCGGAATGCGATGCTTTACGGGGCTCCCTCACTAAAAACATCTTGCAGAAAACATCTTGCTCCCTCACTAAAAACATCTAGTTTGACATCGCCACAGCCAATCAGTGTCCGCAGTGGTGGCCGCTTCCCCTTATGTCATGACAAATGGTCACATGACGCAAGGAGGTCCAATCTCTGCTGTGGCCAGTGATTGGCTGCAGCAATGTCAATGTTTTCAGTGAGGGAACCCAGTAAAGTATCACATGCTGGGAAGAAAGTAATTTTTCTTCTCTTTACAGGTCTGGCCAACCCAACACTGTCTGCCAATAATAGTCAATAATGGAGTAACAAGAAATGTCCCTTGTTTGATCATCTACAATAACATGCAAACAGTCATCTGAGCTTCGCATACTGGGACAGGAATGTCAGATAATGCACTGAAAGCAGATTTGCGCTGTGCCTCCTTTTATTTTCAGACTAACCATATAAGAATATTGCTGTTTTCTCATTCTCCACTAGATGTCATTAGTGCCTACATTTCACCTCAGTAATTCAGCAAAAAAGTCTTCTTTCACACCCTAAAGTGAACAAATGTGATTGCTCTTGTAAAATGTGTCACGTATATGGTGCATAATGTTGCATCACATTTTAGACCTATTTAGAAAGCAAATGTGGTAAAAAGAATACACCTAAAATCACACCAAAACTATGGCACAAAGTAAGCCGACCAGTAGTTGCTGTCAGGTTACACAAATATGTCTAGCCATTCGCCAAATATATCATACAACCTGGGCCACTGTGATAAATATGGCACATCGTTTCACAGGATAAGTAAATCTGCCGTAATGTTATCAATGTAAAAAAAATTACAAAAAAAGTCCTTTTTTATTGATGTATGAAAGTCCTTTTTTATTTTTATGATGTGTTGATGTGTATGTAAATAAATGTATAGTCAGCATGTTCTCATATATGGAGCTACAGAGGCTGTAGATCGCTTCTGTCTGCAAGAAGTTCCTTGGCAAAAGAAAGAGGAAGCTAAAAGTGAGCAGCAGTGGAAATGCCACTGACATGTACAAGTCAAAAAAGATGGCCAGATACACGCATGCCGCCAAAATAACTCTAACCCATTGAGATATAGACTCTGCAAGACCTATGATGGTGTCATGTGGTATCTGGCACTAAGGTGTTGGCAGCAGATCCATTAAAGGGGGGTTCTGACTCAAACCCAGTTTTAATTTGGTCCTGGAAACTTTTTAAAAGTGTTCCCCAACTCCAGTCTTCAGGGCCCACCTGCCAGTCATGATCCGAGAATATCCCACTCAATGAATACCTGTGGTAAGTCCTGATGCACTGACATTAATTATATCACCTTCTCAATAAGGAAATCCTGAAAACATGACCGGCGGGTGGTTCCTGAGGACTGGAGTTGAGGAACACTGCTTTTTAACATAAAGTTAAACTCACCTGTTATCCACTGGTCCATTCCAGCATGGAGGCTCCGGTCCCGTTGTGTGTAAGTTTTGGGCGGTATCATGTCCCCAAGTGGAACATGACCCCATCATTTCTGTGAGGCCCAACGCGGTCCCAAATGCCCACATGTACACATAAGTTCAGCAGTGCCATGCACTGCACTGTCCCACTAAACTGTGATGCTGCATCGCTTTTATTGAATACCGGCTCACAGCTGCTGAAGTCCCCATCTCCATCCTCTTGCTGCCGCAAATTAGCTGGAAGAGGAGGAAATCAGAGGACCCGAGTGGCAAGAAGGAGGAGGAGGCACCAGTCTGCAAGTAACATGCCACATTATCTGTACCCAGAGATGGTTCCTGCAGTCCTGTGTTATCTGTGGTGTTACATGGGACTGCAGAGCACATGTACGACCTTATCTGTACCAAGAGAGTTATTGCTGGTTTATCTGGGGGGAACATTTACTACATTATAAACAACCCCAGGCCTATGATGCACCTAATCCGCCCCTGCCCAGTGGTGACAGTGACACACTTACGGACACATCACTACTGAAGCCAATGAACAGTTGCAGTGGTGCACGTGACCCCATCAGGAAGCAGCAGGGAATAGGGAGGGATTTTTACTTTCAGTATTTGGGTTTGAAGTCATGGGCCCTGATTTATCATGCCTTCACTCCAGAACTCTGGCTTCAAAAAGTCGCATAATAAGGCTTTTGTGACTTTTTGTACTACCCTGCACAACTTTTTATTTATTTTTACACCACTCATGCCAGTTTTGAAATGTGGGTGAAAAAGTGGGTTAGCTATATTAATGAGATCTACTTCACATTTATCATTGAGAATTTTCACAAAAAAAGTCACAATCTCATTCCAGTAGGAGGATGGAGTAGGAAAACTGCTCTTTTGGTGGCATTTTTCTGCACTTTTGTGTTTCTTTTGCTTTATTTGGTCCATTTTTGTGGTAAAATAACAGCTCGAGAAGTTAGCTGAAGGTATATGGGAAATATGAAATGCACAGATACTTGATTAGATTGAAATCAGGGGGAATTTGGAGATCATGTCAATGCCTTGAACTCTTTGTCATGTTCCGCAAACCATTCCAACATTTTTGCCGTGTGGTAAGACGGTTATCCTGCTGATGAAGGTCATCGCCATTAGAGCTAGATATATCCGTCATACACGGGCGGGGTATTATGGAGTGGGCTCATGAGTTGAACTTGCTTCATGTGTGGTGGGTGCTGCCTTTCTATTATGATTGACAACCCTGGCAATCACTGGAATCATGGTACTTTAACCGCTCAGATGCTATTGTCAGTAGTCACCATGGCATCTGAGGGGTTAGACAGAGAGAGAGGACTCCCTGTCTTCTGATCGGAGCCCCTACGGCGAAATTGCTTGGTTATGCTCAGTTACTTTGGGCCTTGTGAAGGCTCCCAGGCCTGCCATAAAATTTTTTTTTTACAAGCTTATGTCATTAAGAATTATCTTTAGCATAAAGAACAAAGAGTCCTGTAAATGATGATGCTCACAGAGCCCTAATCTCAACATACTGTAATGGAGTCTGTCTGGGACTACATGAAGTGAAGGATTTGAGCAAGCATACATTCACAGATGATCTTTGGTTAGTTCTCCAAGATGTTTGGAACAACCTCCCTTGCAAGTTCCTTCAGAAATTGTGTGCAAGTGTACCTAGAAGAAGAAATGATGTTCTGAAGGCAAAAGGCGGTCACACTAAATATGAATTTCACTTTGCATTTTGTTGTTGGATAAAAATATACTATTAGCACTTCTATTTTTGGAAACATTCTTACTTTGCAGCACTTTTCACCACCTGCCTTTAGCACTTGTATAATTAAATACTCACTTGCTGCCTTTGATAGTATTTACCACTCTTTAACAGCCATTATCACAAAATAATCCATGTTATTCATTTCACTTGTTTTAATATTATGGATGATAAATGTGGATATTTATTTCTTCTGATGTTACATCCCCTTAAATATTGTAGTTTTGAACCATATTAAAAACTGAAATTTGGAAGAACCTCCTGATCCCTTTGTGTTCAATTCCTATCTGTTTTTCAGCAGTGTTTTAGTTGTCATGGGAGGATTATAGGTGTGGTGATGTTTTCATCTGCTGGAAACTACAGGGAAATTCTGTTTCCAGTCATTTTATGGACATCACAGAAAATGCTCTCATAGGGTAAAACAGTAACATAGTTTATAAGGCCGAAAAAAGACATCTGTCCATCTAGTTCGGCCTGTTTTCCTACAAGTTGATCCAGAGGAAGGCAAAAAACCCCTGTGAGGAAGAAGCCAATTTTTCCCACTTTAGAGAAAAAAATTCCTTCCCAACTCCAATCAGGCAATCAGAATAACTCCCTGGATCAACGACCCATCTCTAGTAACTATAACCTGTAATATTATTACCCTCCAGAAATACATCCAGGCCCCTCTTGAACTCTTTTAGTGAACTTACCATCACCACCTCTATGGCCATGTAAAAGTAAATATATTCTGTTCTTCCATAGGATAAATACTACATGGACATACATTGGTTGCTCTAAGCCATAAGGTGATCATATTAAGATGGCTAACCAGTTGTCCTTCAGAAGCATTGTGACTCCTTCATTCTAGGAATCAGGGGGGTTTCCAGCAATAAGGCACCCATCAATGAGTCATATGATGATCTTTCCTCCATATTTTAATGATAGTGGCAAAACCAGGTCTGAATTTTGTAGATTTACATAGACTAATACTTGACGGTAATTTCTGTATAGCTCTACGGAATATAGCACAGCTATATAAGTGTGTAAGTAATATACAGAGGAACATAGTAAAATAGTTTATAAGGCTGAAAGACATCTGTCGATCCAGTTCGGCCTGTTATCTTGCAAGTTGATCCAGAGGAAGGCAAAAAACCCCTGTGATGTAGAAGCCAATTTTCCTCACTTTAGGGGGAAAAAATTCCTTCCCGACTCCAATCAGGCAATCAGAATAACTCCCTGGATCAACGACCCATCTCTAGTAACTATAACCTGTAATATTATTACCCTCCAGAAATACATCCAGGCCCCTCTTGAACTCTTTTAGTGAACTTACCAACACCACCTCCTCAGGCAGAGAGTTCCATAGTCTTACTGCTCTTACCGTAAAGAATCCTCTTCTATGTTTGTGTACAAACCTTCTTTCCTCCAGACGCAGAGGATGTCCCCTCGTCACAGTCCAGGGGATAAATAGATGATGGGAGAGATCTCTGTACTGACCCCTGATATATTTATACATAGTTATTAGATCTCCCCTCAGTCGTCTTTTTTCTAAAGTGAATAACCCTAATTTTGATAATCTTTCTGGGTACTGTAGTCCACCCATTCCAGTTATTACTTTAGTTGCCTTCCTCTGAACCCTCTCCAGCTCTGCTATGTCTGCCTTGTTCACAGGAGCTCAGAACTGTACACAGTACTCCATGTGTGGTCTGACTAGTGATTTGTAGAGTGGCAGGACTATGTTCTCATCACGGGCATCTATGCCTCTTTTGATGCAACCCATTATCTTATTGGCCTTGGCAGCAGCTGTCTGACACTGGTTTTACAGCTTAGTTTGCTGTTCACTAAAATTCCTAGGTCCTTTTCCATGTCAGAGTTACCCAATATTTTACCATTTAGTATGTACTGCTGACTTGCATTATTCCTTCCCATATGCATAACCTTACATTTGTCAGTGTTAAACCCCATCGGCCACTTCTCTGCCCAAGCCTCCAGTCTATCCAGATTCATCTGTAGCAGTGTACTGTCCTCTTCTGTGTTAATTACTTTACACAGTTTAGTGTCATCTGCAAAAATTGATATTTTACTGTGCAAGCCTTCTACCAGATCATTGATAAATATATTGAAGAGAATAGGGCCCAATACTGACCCCTGTGGTACCCCACTAGTGACAGTGACCCAATCTGAATATGTGCCGTTAATAACCACCCTCTGTTTTCTATCACTGAGCCAGTTACTTACCCACACAAAGGACTATCTTCACTAGATGGAATATTGATCACCTTTTCTTGGTTGTGCAGATTAGGCACATTAGTGTATAGCTTGTGAGGTGAGGAGACTGGGCAGTGCTGCCACTGTTCTACAATCGTCTTCACTAACTGGGTGTTGGCCAACAGGAGGAACACTAATCTGGGGATAGGTAAACATATATGTAAATGTCAAAAAATCACCACTCTGGCAACTACCAAACTTGTCCCAAATATCTCAAAAAGTGAATAAGCCGTAAAATTAACCTTTATTGGTGTATCTACAAATTAGAGAGCGCTGTGAGCAACTCAAGCCTAAAAATTTCTAGCATCAGTGCATATAAGCACTTTAGTCCTACTATTCACCAAATAACAAATAGTCAGTTATATTCACTGATGGTAGTCATTGCATAAACACTGAGCTCTAGACAGATAAAACCAGCTAACAATGACTATCGTCAGTGAATACAACTGACTACATGTTATTCGGTGATTGGAGAATAGTAGGACTAAAGTGCACACCCCTTAGTTCTTCAGCTAGACACAGTCAATTCTTATATGCACTGGTGCTAGCGATGTGTAAGTTTGAGTTGCTCACAGCGCTCTACGATTTTTAGATACACCAATAAAGGTTAATTTTAAGGCTTATTCACTTTTTGAGATATCTGGGGCAAGTCTGGTAGTTGCCTAAGGTGGCGATTTTTTTGACCTTTACCAACAGAAGGAAGAGAGAATCATAGCATAGGTAGAGGACTCAGTGTCAAGCTAAAAATCCACATGTGGTTACAAAATCTATGGGCACAGAAACATGACCGTTTCAGGATATGGAGAATATTCATTATTCAGTCTCTTCAAAACAACATATGTAGTGCTCCTTTTTGAACATTTCTATGTATGAAGTTGCTTCAGAGCTGTGCTTTATTTATGGATCTATGCTGCCCAGCATCCACTGCAAGCTGCTGTCTTCATTGCTCCAGTGTCTGTTCCCGTAGCTAGACTCTGAAACATGTTGTTTTACGAGATTGGATAAAGAAGATTCCCCATATCCTAAAGTAGTCGTTTCCACGACCATTGATGTTATGGATTTTCAGCTTAGCACCGAGTCCTTTACCTATGCTATGAGTCTTTGGTTTTAGACTGACAATCACACCCACTTTAATGAATTTATGCAGGCTACAAAAAAAAAAATCCCTGAACCATTCAGTTATAAGTACTCGTTGAAAGGTATGTGAGGATTCATTTCAGAATATAACTTAATACGGTTTAGAGCTCTGCTTTTCTTTTAGGGCTCCAGAACCTCCTGTCACAGTTATATACTTAAAATATACTTACAACTGCCACTAGGAAGAGCATTGGGGATGGCTAAAGATGGTTTTATGATTGGGATCAAGAGGTGCCTCAGGCAGCCAGGATTTTATCATTAACCTCTATGGCCATGTAAAAGTAAATATATTCTGTTCTTCCATAGGATAAATACTACATGGACATACATTGGTTGCTCTAAGCCATAAGGTGATCATATTAAGATGGCTAACCAGTTGTCCTTCAGAAGCATTGTGACTCCTTCATTCTAGGAATCAGGGGGGTTTCCAGCAATAAGGCACCCATCAATGAGTCATATGATGATCTTTCCTCCATATTTTAATGATAGTGGCAAAACCAGGTCTGAATTTTGTAGATTTACATAGACTAATACTTGACGGTAATTTCTGTATAGCTCTACGGAATATAGCACAGCTATATAAGTGTGTAAGTAATATACAGAGGAACATAGTAAAATAGTTTATAAGGCTGAAAGACATCTGTCGATCCAGTTCGGCCTGTTATCTTGCAAGTTGATCCAGAGGAAGGCAAAAAACCCCTGTGATGTAGAAGCCAATTTTCCTCACTTTAGGGGGAAAAAATTCCTTCCCGACTCCAATCAGGCAATCAGAATAACTCCCTGGATCAACGACCCATCTCTAGTAACTATAACCTGTAATATTATTACCCTCCAGAAATACATCCAGGCCCCTCTTGAACTCTTTTAGTGAACTTACCATCACCACCTCCTCAGGCAGAGAGTTCCATAGTCTTACTGCTCTTACCGTAAAGAATCCTCTTCTATGTTTGTGTACAAACCTTCTTTGCTCCAGACGCAGAGGATGTCCCCTCGTCACAGTCACAGTCCTCGGGATAAATAGATGATGGGAGAGATCTCTGTACTGACCCCTGATATATTTATACATAGTTATTAGATCTCCCCTCAGTCGTCTTTTTTCTAAAGTAAATAACCCTAATTTTGATAATCTTTCTGGGTACTGTAGTCCACCCATTCCAGTTATTACTTTAGTTGCCCTCCTCTGAACCCGCTCCAGCTCTGCTATGTCTGCCTTGTTCACAGGAGCCCAGAACTGTACACAGTACTCCATGTGTGGTCTGACTAGTGATTTGTAAAGTGGCAGGATTATGTTCTCATCACGCGCATCTATGCCCCTTGTGATGCAACCCATTATCTTATTGGCCTTGGCAGCAGCTGTCTGACACTGGTTTCAATGAATAAATAAATTAATGAATAAATAAATTAATATAGCATTACACACATGTGTCAAGAAGTAAAAGTGAATCTCCACACAAATCCAATCTGTCAAAGTGGTTTATTTACACAAGATAATAAAGAAATATTCCAGAATACAGAAAGTAAATATGGATTCCTTTCCAAACCATCCCAGTAGATTACCACAATCCAAACCAGAAATCCTCTAAATGTACTTTGTATAGCAGTAATCTTGTATCCTTTACTACCTACTAGCTCCTACAATGTACACACATTCTGTACACACATGGTTTGGAAATGTTGCCTTTAAAGTGCACCTGAGTTGAGGTTTGTCTAAGCGTTAACCACTGTCAAGTGTTAGTTATATTCTACTTACAAGCGCCACGGTAAAATATAAAATATCTAAGTTATCATAACCAACCCCGAACTTATATTCTGTGATATGGAGCAGTGGCTGTATTGTAAAGGCCAGGATGTGTGTACTTTGGTATAAATATACTGCACCCAGTTGTTCAACATACATAAGATTTATTCTGGATTCTTTTATCAACCTTCCACTCTTTAACATGGAGAACTTCTGAGTGTTAGTAGTAAAAGGACACTAAACCTAGAAAAGTTAAAAGGAGATAAATATGCCCATAATGTTTGTCAGTCTGCAGGTTATTCTCCAGTTCCTGAAACAAATAGGGGGAGATTTATCAAACTGGTGTAAAGTAGAACTGGCTTAGTTACCCATAGCAACCAATCAGATTGCACCTTTTATTTTCTAAAGGAGCTGTGAAAAATGAAAGGTGGAATCTGATTGGTAACTAAGCTGGTACTACTTTATACCAGTTTGATAAATCTGCCCCACAGTGTTATAGAAATCTAGTAGAGAACCAAGGGTTACATTCAGGCTGGCTTCTTATGTTTTTATCTGGATTTATCAAGGTGGCGGTGCTTAGTGTGTCTAGAATCCTCATGCAGACTGAACAGTGAAGGAGGGCTACTGCCGCAGCAAGTTGCTTTACAGCCAGAGATGAATCTGGAATCTGACTGCTCTATTGCTGTAAATCCCACAGAAGTGAATGGTTACAGAAATACACCATTGCTCCATTCACACAGGTTATCTGTGGACTCTTGTTCTCCTAATCCCAGCAGTTGGACCCCCAGAGACCACATATTTATCACCAATCTTGTAGATAAATAATAAATGATTTTTGAGGCATAACCCCTTTAACTAATGGAATTTTTGAATTTTCTACATGTTATGTTCCCTTTAGTACAGGTGCACGAGTGGAATAACCAAAGTTAAGCAATGGCCTATCAGGATCGGCCATCACACCTCACCGATCGGCTGCTCAGCAGCTCCATGTTGGAAGCAGAGTTGATCCCACTGAAGTCAATGAGAGCTGCACTGCGGTGACAGCCTCAGTCCACTACATAGTTGACAGGGCTACCGGCTGCCGTCGCTGGAGCTATTGATGAACAGCTGAGGCCTGCATACGATGAAATCGGCAGCATGACATGGCTATCGAATGCTACAATTAAATGCTGGGAGTTCTAGTTTTACATTTGGTGAGATATTAGTTGTAAACCACAGCAACAGATATATTAAAATGAAATACTGAAGATCACTGCACATGAATGCTTTGCTTTGCAAGTATATGTCCTGCTTGTTTGATTACCTATACATTATCTTAATTAATCAGACGCAGCCCTGGACAAACAAATAAGAAACCGAACACTACACATCGTCACACAAAGGCATTGATTGCAATGGAAGGATTTTTAAAGAAATAAAGCAATAAAAGGCAAGTGAAGAGAGTGGAATCCAACCACGCTTCTGGAATCTCCCCTAATCCAGCAGAAAATATTTTAGCCATTATTTTAGTATTATTATCACAATTGTCTGAAACTTGCTAGTGCAGTGTGGAAGACAAACAGACCAGTCTGGGGAGCTTGTCTTCCCTATTATATTCTGCCCTGTACATGTGTCCCTTTATCTGGAATGTTTGTTAATCTAAATCATGATAATGATGGATTAAAAGAATTTTCAAAGGTATGATATAAGGTGTAGACACTTGTGAAATGAAAAAAAGACATATCCCAGAATGCATGAAGGCCTCATTCTCCAGACTCCAATCCTCCCTGTATCCTAAGGTCTATAAAATAACACATTTGTAAAATCTAGATAGAAGGTCCAAAATGGAAAGGTTTTCAAAAATGTTACCTATTAACAGGCCACTCAATAGGCAGCAGGAGGCTTATGTATGTGGCAGAAGGCCATATGAAACTGGACGTCCTACAGTGTGCTGGATGGCTAGAACAGTTGAGATGAACTTTAAGAAAATACATTTTCAAGCACATAATAGCGGCTCAATGACAAAGCAGTTTGGCACAATGCACATCAACCTGTAAGGTCCCAAAACATAGATATAACTGAACATCTTTAAAACACATTAGTATTTCTATGTAAAACTAAACAGAAGATTCTTTTCTTCATACATGTCATTTCATGGGGATATAAACATCCTGTAGATGCACCTTTTTACAGACATCAGGCAATGATTTGTGAGCTAGATGAATATTGCACAAGTATCATGTAGTGTGTGACTTGGTATCCAACAGATGCTGCAAAAAAGCATCCATACAATTAGTTAGGTTAAATATATAATCTCCAATAAATACTACAAATGTGGAGGTTTCATAGAACTGTATGTGGGCAGCATTTGACAGTTGGTACACCATAACATGCAATTTCCCTGGCCAACACTAGGTGGCCTAATGTTTCCTGCGTTCCTCTTGATGGTATCAAATTCAGGTAGAAGTGACAGTTGTCTCTGGAATTGGCTGTATTCCTCTGGTCAATTGCACTGTAGTCCCAGACTTGAAGTTCTCCTTTTCGGATCTGTACCATACAGTCTTAGAGTAACATGCAACTGCTAAAAGGACTTTTGCTTTTCTTGGTCCTCTGTTTATTTGGCCTTAGGTTGATAACTTCTCCCCCGTTGATGGCATTAGATTTCTGACCAGAATGACTACCGCCTGCAGTGTTAAATACCCCTGAAATTATAAAAAACATATTAAAACATTACAACTTCCATCCTGAACAGTTTGTAAGGCTGAAAAAAATGCATACTTCCATTCAGCTCAACCTATTATCCTGAAAAGCTGATCCACAGCAGGACAAAAAAACGCCCCAAGAGGTAGAAACCGATTTTCCTCATTCTATAGATGATATTACAGATATAAATTACTATTAGAAGTGTTCAGAAGAAAATACCACATAAATTATAATTTTTCATGGTTTTGGGTTAGCATGAAGGGACTCCCAATCCCTATGAACAAGTTAAGAAAACATTAAATCACTTAATGGGGTTGTCTGCCTTAAAGAAGAACTCCCGCAAAAAATGTTATTCCATGTCCTGCTAGAAAGGTACATGATGTAATCTGTAGTGAATGTCATTTTCTTACCAGTAGCTGAATTTTTGAGTTATATCATCCTGAAGTTTTTTTATCTGTGTCATGTGACTAGGAATTAGACCCACCAACTCACACAGCACCTTATGTGTGGACAGGAAGTCTAATTTTCTATGCATTCCTATGGGAGCCTCACTTTCAGTCTCATAGGAATGAATAGAGAAGTGACTGGCTTGCTGTCCTGGGTCAGTTGGAGGTCAGGGAGTTGGTCACATGACCCAGCTACAATAAGAAGAGTGTGGAAACTCTCAATTACAGCCTCTGATAAGAAAATGACATTCACTACAGATTATATCATGCACCTTTCTAACAGGTCAGACAATAAAAATTTTTGCAGGAGTTCTTCTTTAAGGCCCCCATACATAATTACTGTATTGTCGGCCGAACCCGCCGAGTCCAATGTGTGTGGGAAGCTCCCGACAGATCACATAGGCCAGTGATGGTGAACCTTTTAGAGACCGAGTGCTCAAACTGCAACCCAAAGCCCACATATTTATTGCAAAGTGCCAGCAAAGCAATTTAACCTAAATACTACAGTCCAATATAGTATATCTTCCATGTACTTTATCATTTTGATATAATAGCCTGCCTACATTCAGTATGCTGCCTGTGCTGTTCATAGCGTGTCCTGCCCTAATGAATGGCAAGAAAAGTCTAAGAAAAGTCTAAGGTATATTGATACACCATAGACTTTTTCCAGGGTGTCGGTGCCATAGGTTCGCCATCACTGACATAGGGGAAGAGAAGGACTGGGTGAAGTGAAGATTTCTGCCTGATGCTTTTGTTCTCCTAGTAGGTAAGCCTCCAGCTTTAGTGTCTAGCAGCGTCTTTCTTCTCTCTGCCCATGGAATACACATACATATGTTCTGGTATTTGCCAGGAGAGATACAGTGTTTCCCCGAAAATAAAACAGGGTCTTATTTTTTTTTTCTCCGAAAAAAGGGTTAGGGCTTATTATTGGGGTAGGGCTTATTTATCCTATGTTGGCTCCTCCTCTTCATATTATTTGAGCACCCACTCTACTCTGAGGTGCTGCACACTGCCAGAGAGGAGCCTGAGAAGGAGATGGGGGTGGAGCTAGCGGCAGGCATCTCACGTCAGCAGCACTGTCTTTCACACTCTGCAGAGGCTGTCTGCTGAGCGCCTGTGTGAAGTCACGTCCTCAGTGAGTGGGTGGGCCTGTGCAGTCTCAGCACAGCCACAGGGGCACAGAATAGGCAGCTCACTCAGAACAGGTGCCGCCCCACTCCTCAGAGCAGCGGACTGGACAGAGAGCGCAGCCGCACTTCAGTGAAGTGAGAGAGCAGCAGCGCGGGCGTGTGGCACACCAGTACTGAACGCCACCCTCCGCTGCTGTGATGTGTGGATCATATGTAAAGTGCCAGAGACTGCTTTCAATAGGCTGTTACAGCGCACTGCGATGTCAGCCTACACTATAAGTACACTGTGTATAATTACACTGTACACTGCTACACATTTGCCGCCCCCCCCACCCCTTTTCCCCTAGATGGCGCTATGCACCCCTGTCTCTAGGGCTTACGCCAAAAACCCTGCAAAATAGCGCTAGGGATTATTATTGGGGTAGGTCTTATTTTCGGGGAAACACAGTAGATGGTCGCTCAGCCGGAAGTTACTGAATGTGTATGGTCACCTTTACACCACTCCTACATATATATCACAGTTAGGAACCCCTTATGGATGACTTATCTTGTCCATGCATGACAAAGACTGCGGGTAGAAGATGTTCACTGCTGGAATACCCCTTTAACTTTTTTAATGCCAAATAATAAAATACACCTCACAATCAGCTATAATAAAGATCCTCACACCGGCTTCCTATGTGTATACCATGGATGGACCAGGGCAGTAACAGATGTTAGAATACAGGTAAATGGGGTTGTGCAGGGGGTTTATACTGATGACAATCCTCAGGATAGTTCATCAATATCAGATTGGTAGAGGTCCGACTCCAGGTCATCAACATAAACCCCCTGCACAACCCTTTTAAGGTAGGTATGGAATAATGGTTTTGCAATTTTCTTTATTACCAGGGAGAGAAATACACAATTAACCCCAAACCTTACAGAATATATCCAGACAATTCCATTACTTAATAATCTGGTTTCTCAAATGGCACAACACTATTCACCTGAACATTTCAGAAGCCATTGACTTTTTTTTCCCCTGCTTCTTCCTGACTTCTGCACCGGTCACACAGCATGCCTAAAAAAATCACCTATATAAAAGTCACTGTGGTCCCCTCCTGTCCCTTGTCTCTATGACCCATGTAGCTGCTCCCTAGTGGCCAGTGTGAAAATGGCAGGATTATATACATTTTTTTCTTAATATAGATCGTAACAAAGGAAAATTATTTTTTTTTAAAAAAACCTTCACCAAAAAGTCTTTAAAAATTTGTTCAACATAAAAATGTGGTCTAAACAATAAGTCATTTTCTGATGACACATTGGCCCTGATTTATCATACCATCACTCCAGAATTCTGGCATCAAAAAGTCGCAAAATAGGGCTTTTGCGACTTTTTTGCACTCCCGTGTGCAAAATGTATTCGACTGAGCAAAATTTTGTGACTTTTTGCATGTGTACACCACTCATTCCAGTTTTATAATATGGGTGGGAAAGTGGGTGTGGTTAGTTATGTTAATGAGTTTCACTCCAGATTTATCATTGCGACTAAAAAGTCGCAAAATAGTCGCAATCTCCCTCCAGGAGGAGGGTGGAGTAGGAAAAGTGGAGTAGCTTCTCTAGACAGAAGTGTTAGGTTTAAGGACAAGCCACATTTATCAAACAACCTGTGAGATTTGATAAATGTGGCACAAAGTACTCCAACACAGACTGAAGCAAAACTGACTTCAAATATTCTCCTAATGATAAATTCCCCCCCCCATTCTCTTTAAGAATCATGATACTGGAAGGTACTCACCAATTTTGTTGCTGCTAGTGTGCAAAATTTCTGTGTCTTCAGCGTTCTGCTGTTTTAGCCTTTGTAAATACTTGTCAGCCAAATATTTAAAAACTGAAATAGAATATTTGGTTTAATAATGAATCAATGGAATTATAATGGACACAATACATGGCGTGAAATCCACTGACATTCTACAGCGGACGACAACTTACCTTCAGTAACATTCAGATCTTCCTTAACAGATGTTCTGTAAAATCGCAGTTTTAACCTTTTTGCCAGGGCCTCGGCTTCTTCACTAGAGTCAGAAGTGGAGAAATGGAATTTATCAGGATTCACAGCATCAAGTCCATGCTTTATGGATGCAGCGCATTTATCATTATGTAAACTTATGAATAATATTCTCAAAATGAGATCTTATGTGAAATTATAAAAAAGCAAAAATATTAAAGGGGTTGTCCAGGCTTTTAACCCCTTCAAGACACAGCCAGTTTTCACCTTAAGGACCTAGCTACAGTTTTCAAATCTGACATGTTTCACTTTATGTGGTAATAACTCTGGAACGCTTTTACTCATCTAAGAGATTCTGAGATCGTTTTCTCGTGACATATTGTACTTCATGTTAGTGGTAAATTTGAGTCAATATGTTTCACCTTTATTTATAAAAAATTCCAAAATTTACAGAAAATTTGGAAAAATTCATAATTTTTGAAACTAGAATGTCTCTGCTTTTAAAGCAGATTGTGATACCTCATAAAATAGTTGTTACTGTACATTTCCCAGATGTCTACTTCGTGTTGGCATCATTTTGTAAGCTTCATTTTATTTTTCAGGAAGTTAGAAGGCTTAAAATTTTAGAAGCAATTCTTAAAATTTTTAAGAAAATTTCCAAAACCCATTTTTCAAACACCAGTTCAGTTATCAAGTCACTTTGTGGTGCTTAGATAATAGAAACCACCCATAAATGACCCCATTTTAGAAACTACACCCATCAAGTTAATCAAAACTGATTTTACAAACTTTGTTAACCCTTTAGGTGTTCCACAAGAATGAAAGGAAAATGGAGGTGAAATTTCAAAAATTCACTTTTTTTTGCAGATTTTCCATTTGAATCTATTGTCCCTGTAACACAGCAAGGGTTAACAGCCAAAGAAAACTCAATATTTATTACCCTGATTCTGCAGTTTACAGAAACACCCCACATGTGATGGTAAACTGCTGTAGGGGAACATGGCAGGGCGCAGAGGGAAAGGAATGCCATATGGATTTTGGAGGGCAGATGTCGCTGGGATAATTTTAAGTTGCCATGTCATATTTGAAGACCCCTGATGCACCCATAGAATAGAAACTCCCAAAAAGTGACCCCATTTTGGAAACCACAAGATGAGGTGACAGTTTTAGTGGTACTATTTTGGGGTACATATGATTTTTGATTGCTCAGTATTACGCTTTTTGTGAGGCAAGGTAACAAAAAAATGGCTGTTGTGGCACAGTTTTTATTTTTTTACAGAGTTCTCATGACAGGATAGATCATGTGTTGCTTTTATAAAGCAGGGTGTTACAGACGCGACAATACCAAATATGTATATTTTTTTCTGTTGTTTCAGTTCTACATAATAAAGCATTTTTCAAAACAAAAATTATGTTTTTGTGTCTTCATTTTCTAAAAGCTACACTTTTTATTTTTCTTCCGATCGTCTTGTGTAGGGGCTCATTTTTTGCGGAAAGAGTTGACTTTTTATAGGTAGCATTTTTGCGTACATATGATTTTGATCACTCAATATTACACTTTATGTGGCAAAGTGAACCAAAAAATGGTAGTTTTTATTTCTTTTTTTTAACGAAATTCACCTTAGGGGTTAAATCATGTGATATTTTTATACAGCAGGCTTTTACGGACGCGGTGATACCTAATATGTCTACTTTTTTATAATGTATTTTAGTTTTACACAGTAAAATAATTAAAAAAAAATCATGTTTTGGCATCTCCATTTTCCGAAAGCTATATTTTTTTATTTTTTGGGCGCTTATCTTATGTAAGGGCTCATTTTTTTTTACAGGAAGAGATGACGGTTTGATTGGTACCATTGTAGGGTGTGTATGACTTTTTGATCGCTTGTTATAACAGTTTTTGTGATGAAAGGTGACAAAAAAAAAAATGGCATTTTTTGCACAGTTTTTATTTTTATTTTTTTATGGTGTTTACCTTAGGGGGTAAGTCATAATATTTTTATAGAGGAAGTCATTACGGACGTGGAGATACCTAATATGTCTACTTTTTAACATTTATTTAAGTTTCACACAATAATAGCTTTTTTGACGAAAACAAAATCATGTTTTAGTGTCTCCATTTTTTGAAAGCCATATTTTTTTTATCTTTTGGGCAATTTTCTTAGGTAGGGTCTCCTTTCTTGCGGGAAGAGATGACGATTTTATTGGTACTATTTTGGGGTACATATGTTGTTTTGATCGCTTAGAATTACACTTTTTGTGATGAAGGTGACAAAAAAAAATTGCATTTTTGGCACAGTTTTTTTTTGTTTTTTTTTTACAGCATTCACCTGAGGGCATAGATCATATGATATTTTTATAGAGCAGGTTATTATGGACGCGGTCATAGCTAACATGTATACTTTTTTTTTAGTTTTACACAATAAAAGCATTTTGAAGGGAAAAAAAAAATCAGGTTTTAGTGTCTCCATATTTTGAAAGCAATATTTTTTTAATCTTTTGAGTGATTGTCTTAGGTAGGGTGTTGTTTTTTTGCGGGAAGAGAAGACGGTTCTATTGGCACTATTTTGGTGTACATACGTCTTTTTGATCGCTCGGAATTACACTTTTTGTGATGTAAGGTCACAAAAAAAATGGCATTTTCGCTCAGTTTTTTTTAAATATTTTTTATGGCATTCACCTGAGGTGGGAGATCATGTGATATTTTTATGGAGCACTTTGTGATGGTGGCGGCGATACCTAATATGTGTGTTTTTTTACTTTTTTTTTTTTAAACATGATTTTATGGTGAGGGGGCATTTTTTTTTTACTTGAAACAATTTTTTTTTATTAAAAAAAAAAAAAACACTTTTTTTCACTTTTATTTACTTTTTACATTTGTCCCACTATGGGACTTCACATTTATCCCTGTTTCAATTCAGTACAATAAATTTTGTATTGTACTGAATGGAACTGTCAGCGTCTCACTGTGTGAGACGCTGACAGGTTGCCTAGGAGATCCAGCCCTCAGGCTGGATCCCCTCAGCTTCCGTACATCGGTGATCGCGGCGTGTGAGGGGTTAATCCGCCGGCATCACCGCGGACAGCGATGCCGGCGGATGCAGCAGGGCCCCGGCTATTAGTAACAGCCCAGCTTCTGCACCCGCCCGATCCTATCACATACATGCACGTGAGGATGCGGCAAGGAGCCGCATTCCCTCACGTACATGTACGTGAAAATGGGTCAAGGGGTTAATATTGATGTCCTATCCTCAGAGGTCATCAATATCAGATCGTCTTCTCTCTTCCTACTCACTGCTGCTATGTCTATGGCGAGCAGGAAGAGAGAAGGGAGACTGCACATGCACACTGCGCTCGTCCTTCCCCTCAAACAGCTGATCTGTGGGGATGCCAGGTATTGGACCCCCGCCAATCTCATATTGCTGACCTTTCCTCAGGATACATCATCAATTAAAAGCTGGGAGAACCCCTTTAATTACAAACTGGAGAGAAAGCATTATGCATGCATACTCTCCACAGCACAGGTTACACTAGGAACAACCAACCCAACATTGAAGACACTTGTAATAAAAATACTTGTATACAATAGGTTTAATAAAAATGAATGTTAACTAGCCAGGCACTGCATAAGGTTGAGTGATTTGTCACTTTGGTGCCGTGTCCCTGTGGCTCAGACTATGAGGGCTTTAGTCCAGCAACTAAATGGTAAATACGTACTAAATAGTAAAACACTGGAAAAAGCTGCCAATAAAAAAAAAAAGATTTGGGGATACTGTTGGGCAGTAAACCTAAAGGGAATCTATCACCACCGACCTCCCTATCAAAGTGTTTGTATAGACACATAACCATGGTTCACCTGATTACAGCACCTAGTTTTTCTTTTGCTGATCTGAGGCTGCGTTCCTGATTTATGATACCTTTCCTTAATATTAGGTGTTTGGTGCAATAAAGGCGTCATCATTGCTCTTGCTGTGCCCAATCTCCACTCATTTCTGTGGCCAGCCCCTCCGTCAATCCCTGGCCCTGTTTGTCAAAGTAGTCAGGGAGAGGCTGACCACAGAAAGGAATGGAGTTTGTGTGCAACAAGAGCAATGGTGACGCCCTCATTGCACCAAATTTGCACATTAGACAAAAGTATAAAACTCAGGAATAGAGCCTCGGATCAACAAAAGAAAAAGAATGTTTAATCAGATGAATCACAGCTATGGCTGGATAGGGAGGTCGCTGGTGACAGATTCTCTTTAACTTTAGCAACCAGTGCCAGAAAGCTGCTGATAAGGCAAATTAAATCATGGGATGCATATACACTCAGCAGGCATTTTTTTCCAGGCCTCAGAGAAACCCTTTAAAAATAATGTTAAAAACCAATTTCAGGATTTCAACAAGGTTCCTTTATGGAAGATGAAATACATAACTCATGGACACAATGGGGCATAGCCCATAGCAGCCAGTCACAGCGCAGCTTTCATTTCATATTCCGTTACTGAAAAAACAATGAAAGCTGCACCTTGATTGGTTACTGCTGGTAACAACGAGTTTTCTTTGCAGATTGTTTGTGTCAGGTCTGCCTGTCACTAGAGGGGTTATCACAGAATCATAGCTTACTACCTATCCACATATCACAAGAATGGGCTTCCGTTCAGCATGCGTGCACTTGCTCCATTCAAAGTCTATGGGACTGACGATGATAGCAGAGCACAATACCAGCAGTGTGATGAGACCCCCCTGCAATCAGAGACTGGGCAAATGTGATCAGTTATGATTCTGGGAAACCCCCGTAATGCTGGTGTGAGCAGCGTCCTGCTAGCGGGACAACAAAGGGACAAAGCTGTGCATTAAAACATGCCAAGCAATTATTTTACACAGTAACTGTCATAGCATGCAATATTCATTTCCTGCAGACTGTATATACATCCGCAATATTAAAGGGGTTGTCCGGCGCTGGAGTTGAAAACCCCTGGGGTCCTAACCCCCACTCGCCCGCGGTCCTGTCCCCAGTCACTGAGTGCCAAGGACTGTGACTGCTTGGTCCTGTGACCACTGCAGCCAGCTTTCTTGGGGGACCGGGGCAGCACAGGAAAGCAGACTGGTGAGTGAGGTTTTTTTTATGTTAAGGGGAACAAGTTAGGACCTCAGGGGTTGTCAGCTCCAAGGCAGGACAAGCACTTTATATCAAAGTCTTAAAGGGGTTATCCAAGCCTGGAAATGCTCCCCCAACACTGATTCTACTTACCTGGCTCCCCGCTTTGCTCCTGGTCTCCGCACGGCCGATACTGCTTCTCCCCGCGAACAGATGAAATCAGCCGGTGTCAGGAGGGACAGCCAATGGCAGGCGATGACAGGGGATGAACCTCCTTAGCCTCACCTGTGATGTTTTCATCTGCGCACAGGGAAAAGCAGCGGTGGCCATGCGGGAAGCCAGGTTAGTAGAATCAGTGTGAGGGGACCGGCCATATGGGGGGGGAGGGGGCATTTCCAGGCTTGGATAACCCTTTTAAATACTAGCGGCTCATTATATTTACATTTCTTCTCTGAACACAAACAATGTATAACTTTAGATGAATGTGACCCCACTTGAATGGGGCTAATGGACACGAGTGGCGCTGTTGTAGTGACTTACTTCTTAATAACTGTGTCATCCAGCAGGTCAATTTTATTTTGAACAAGAACAGTAGGAATATCTCCAACTTCAGCCATCACCTTCTCTTTCCAGCTGGGCACGGCTTCAAATGAATCTCTATCCGTTGTAGAAAATACCAGCACACAGGCTTGGGCACCTTGCAAATAAAGTATTTCACATTATTAATGAACCATTGGGGGAGATTTATCAAAACTGGTGCAAAGGAACACTGGCTTAGTTGCCCATAGCAACCACACAGATCCCACCTTTGATTCGTCAGAGAACCTTTGAAAATGAAAGGTGTAATCTGATTGGTTGTTATGGGCAACTAAGCCAGTTTTAAATCTCTACCTATAATATGTACACATCACATGTCCATAGAATGAGGCCAACAGCCACCTATCAGCTCCGGTAGCCATACTTATGCAGATACTGAGTTCTCGGGGCTCTTCCCCGTCTTCTTTCCTCTAGGTCATTCTCACAGCCACATAGGGTAGTGTCTTGAGTTACTACATCCTCTCAACTAACTCTTATAACATCTGTCAGGGGGGATTTTTACAGGGGATGGAGCAGCTCAAGACATGGAACTGAGCTGACTGCAAGGATATCATAGGCATGGCATTTTACTAAATGTATATATATTATTATATTAAGAAACCAACAGTCAGAAATTCAGCCCCTGTAATAGAACTTCTGGTCCGGTTACTGATACACGACATCAGAAGAAGGTCACTAGCCTTCTAAGCAGACAACATGAAGAACATGGCTTCTTTAACTACCAGGATACATCTGTCCCCATCTTATTGGTATTGCCTATTGAGGGGGTAGTTACCTATAGGAGGCAGTTTTCTTCCTGTGGGATGCAAGCTAACTTGGATACTCTTTCCCAATGGAGTCATGTCATTAAAATAAGCATAAAAATACAGAAAATGTTTTCTATACTAAAGCAGCTTAAGCGTCATATTCCCTTGATGAAAAAAACAAGACAGTGCAGCAGCACTCTGCAAACACAAATAATGTACAATAATGCCATAGTCATAAAACATTTTGGTACTAGTACTATGCTTATTTTGCAAAATTGAGAATCTTGGCAAATCATTTTGTACAAAATATTTGAGCCCATCTGCCGTACGTCAAGGCGTTCTCTTTCAGACGGGAACCTAGCGCTAATTTCTACCTGTTATGTGCCATAATGGCCACCATAAAATTCAGGGAGTGCTGGTTCCTCATGCATGCTGGGTCCACTCTGCCTTTGCCATTTTAGGTGCCTTAAAGGCCTCCATTGTATCCAGGAATGCAGGTACCAACATGCATGCTGAGCCCACTCCATACCTCTCCTGGTGCCTCACAGCTTCCAATACATATACTGAGAGCAGGACACAGTTTTATACTTACTCTGATTAAAATCAGCCTATGAGGCAGACAGGCTTATCAGGAGTGCAAGACTGGCTGGAGTAGCCACACCTCCAGATCAGTATAACTGCAAAAAAAGGGGGTCAGTCAGCACATCCAAAGTGCAGGTGCACGCTGCCATGGCTAGAGACACAAAGGAAAAAAACAAGACAGTGCAGCAGCACTCTGCAAACACAAATAATGTACAATAATGCCATAGTCATAAAACATTTTGGTACTAGTACTATGCTTATTTTGCAAAATTGAGAATCTTGGCAAATCATTTTGTACAAAATATTTGAGCCCATCTGCCGTACGTCAAGGCGTTCTCTTTCAGACGGGAACCTAGCGCTAATTTCTACAGTTATACTGATCTGGAGGTGTGGCTACTCCAGCCAGTCTTGCACTCCTGATAAGCCTGTCTGCCTCATAGGCTGATTTTAATCAGAGTAAGTATAAAACTGTGTCCTGCTCTCAGTATATGTATTGGAAGCTGTGAAGCACCAGGAGAGGTATGGAGTGGGCTCAGCATGCATGTTGGTACCTGCATTCCTGGATACAATGTAGGCCTTTAAGGCACCTAAAATGGCAAAGGCAGAGTGGACCCAGCATGCATGAGGAACCAGCACTCCCTGAATTTTATGGTGGCCATTATGGCACATAACAGGTAGAAATTAGCGCTAGGTTCCCGTCTGAAAGAGAACGCCTTGACGTACGGCAGATGGGCTCAAATATTTTGTACAAAATGATTTGCCAAGATTCTCAATTTTGCAAAATAAGCATAGTACTAGTACCAAAATGTTTTATGACTATGGCATTATTGTACATTATTTGTGTTTGCAGAGTGCTGCTGCACTGTCTTGTTTTTTTCCTTTGTGTCTCTAGCCATGGCAGCGTGCACCTGCACTTTGGATGTGCTGACTGACCCCCTTTTTTTGCAGTTATATTCCCTTGATGGCTACTTACAAAATAATTGTCTATTCTGATTATTATACCTGTGACCAGGAAAGATTATCCTGGCCTCATACAGCATGCTACGAAGTCCCAGATGACAGCATCACAGAGAAGAACTGATGATGAGATTTAGGGCTGCACACCAGTCACAAACAGACCAGCACTCTGTCATAGCAGTGATTGGATTTTATTATATGTATTCCAGGTCTTACAAGACTTATGTTCAGATTATGGCTGTAGATTTAGCAGTACCACGATGGCTGTACCAAATGTGTAGTGTTATCTGTTTTTCACTACTTTTGAATAATAATAGCACCTCTCATGCGAAAACAGTTTTTTATATTGTGCCATTCTAAGAGTAAGAACTTATTCATTTTTCCACCAAAGTAACGGTATACGGGCTTGTTTTTTGCAGGACGAGATGTGGTTGCAATGGTACCATTTTGGCATACATGGGACTGTTTTTTTTTTTTTTTTTATAAGAACAGTTCCATTTTCTTGAGTTTTTTTTACCACTTTTTATGTTTTGTTTTTTTATATTAATAAATTTTTTATAAACCCTTACACTGTTTTTATAATGCAGTCATATGCACGATACATCTATACTGTCTATATATCTAGAGACAGTATAGATATCTCTGACAGTATAGATATCTCTGATAGCTCTCTGAATACTGGACACTTCTTCAGAGTAGGGGCAGGTGAAGAGACATACTTTGGCAACCATTTTAATAGTCATATACTGAGACCTCTCACAATGTAACAGATAATCCTTGAAATAACGCTGACAGAGCTAGAAAAACAAAATTATGACAAAAAGGAAAAAAAAAAAAATCCCCAGGATCTTTTCCAAGATGCACTTTTTCGGATAACCTGTTGTTGCCTCCAATGCCCTTTATTTTTATGCTCTAACTTTTCCATTATGTTGATGATTCATTGCTTGTGATAATTAGGAGATCCCTACTGAAAAACCGCTCACCTCTCCTGTGATTTGTCTGTATCATTATAAACACGTCGCTGCACTAAGCCGATCCCCCAAGACTTACCGATACACATTTCATTTTCAAACTGTAGAACATGTCTCTTACATTGATGCTCCTGATTTTAGATTTCACATCACACCCTCATAACCTGAGGTGTAAAATGACAATTCTGCCTATTGGTGATAAAATCTCTCCTACCTGTACATTCTCACTCCCAGGTGACAACTTTAGTGGCCAAAAGATGGCGATTTAAAGGCTATGGACAGCTTTGAAAGTCTTTTTATTAAATTATTACATTGCATGCATTTTTACAAATAAGAGAGTTGCAATTTCTTTTTATTAAAAAGTAAAGCTAATCTAAGCTCATATGCTATCTGATTTATACTTGTGATTTTTTTGACTATGTATTTTTCTAATTAATTAGCTTCAGGAGACATGAGAGAGGGGCTGCAGACTGATCCGTGAGGGAGCTTGTCTGATGGGCAGGATTGAGTTGTCTATATTTTATTGTATTACCTACAAGTTCTACAAGGAAAACGACAATTTGTTATTAAAAAACAATTGCAAATCTTCTTTTTGTAAAAAAAAATAAATAAATAAATGCAAAGCAATAATATAAAACAAAGTTCTCAATTGTGTTCACAGGCTGGGTTGTCCCACTATGTTAACTTATCCCCTCTCCCCAAAGGTAGGACCCCTGTCTGTATGAGAAGGCAGGCTTGTGCTCCTCTGTTTGAATGGAGCAGGGATCATGCAGGAACACAGCCCTTTCATTCAGCTCTCTGGGGTGGCTGGAGATGGCCAAGCACTTGTACTCTGCCATGTGTGCTAATGCCATAGTGTTGAATGGAGCAGCGGACATGCATGTTTGATTCCTTCTCCATTCAAACAAACACTGAAGCACATGATCGGCAGGACCTCAGCGGTCAGACCCCATGAACCAGACACTTCTCCCCGATCCTGTGGAATAGGGATAAGTTGTCACAATGGGACAACCCCTTTAAGGACGTAAAATGGCAAGCAATTTCTTATTTTAGGATAAAATGTTCTTCCGTATACCATCTCTGCTTCCATATCATCCCATAACTGGAAAACTTTTCAGTTCCGGTTAATGGTTGAGAACTGCGACTAGCTAAGCAGCCCTGTAAGGACGGCTCAGTGTATTACTGGGAGGATGGTATCACGTGAAAGAGAGGAACTCCAACTTCCATAAAATTGTGCTTTATTTTGCCAAGGAGGTAAAAGCCAGAGGGATACTGAAGACAAGCAGCAACTACGTGTTTTGGGTTACCACATCAGACCCTTACTCATGACACTCATATTACTGTAGAGTCTGGGAGTGCTGGGTAGCAACCATTAAAACAGATGTGACTAAGAAATGGCAGAATAGAATAACTAGCAACATGTCAGGCAATGCAGACTTGTGGCCTCTAGTTACAGGAGACATCTTGTTTGTAGAGTCAAATGCTCTCTAGAAACTATACTATCCACAAGTCTGGAAAAATGCCACCGTGGATTTTGCAGCAATTTTCTGAGCCAAAGTTGGAAGTGGATTCAAAAGGAATGGGAAATTGAAAAGTCGGGATTCTACGTCTCCTCCCTACTGGATCCACTTCTGGCTTTGGTTCAAAAAACCCTGTTATGGAAACCAACCCAACAGTGGTCCTGGCTAATTTCCGTTAATACCAAAATGATTAGTTCATACCAACCCCTGTAATAGGCTTTAGTTATTGCGTCAAACTCCTCTTGACCAGCTGTATCCCATAACATAAGCCGAACATCTTCATCATTTATCCTAAAAGACAAGACAAAACCACAGTGTATGAAAGAATTAGTCATAGAACTTCCAGGCGTCATTCACAAAGGGCGTTCAAAGCTCACTTCACCCACTAATCTCATAGGTTTTTGTATTTATTTTGCTTCGCCTGAACATTGCTTGGGTCATTAGGTTTGATTAAGCAGTCATCCTCCAGAAGGAGGGGGTGTAATGAGTGTAAACTGAGAAGGAGTTTTTAGATGAGCTCTCTGGGGCCAGGCCACAGAATTAAGAGCTTCTTAAGACACTGTGGTAGGCTCCTCACAACACAGTGGTGGTAAACGCGGCTGAAGCCCTGGGGTGTGCTGATGGTCAGTGTGAGGGAAGGGAGGAACAGAACATAAAGCAGTAAGGTCTACAAACAAATAATGGGCAAGAATTAGAAACTGATTAGAAGATCATAAAATGAGAATTAGAAGACTGTGCATCCTCTGGAGGAAATCAAACGGCTATTAATTTCAGGGCATTGTAGCAGTCCATCTCAGTTGATGGCACTGCGCACACTCCCTTAGTTGTTAGGAAAGGGTTACTATGGCTTCAATGTTCTTAATTTACCTGCATGTGTCTCCCCATCATATACTACAAGTACTGAACTAAAAATGCCACTTTTGTGACAAGTTAGACTCCCTGTGGATCATTTACAGATGTAAAGGACATGTTCTGCCAAGTTTAGTGAGGCAGCGGTATAGGGCATTAAGCTGAAAATAGCAGAAAAATGCTGTTAGCACATAGCAACCAGTCAAACATTTACTTTCACAAGTCTTACTTGGATCTCATCAATGACTAGGTGTTATTTTAAGCCCCACCTTAAAGGGGAAGTGTTACATAAAGATCTATAAACAGAGCTTAGTCGGCACTCCGAAGTTACATAAAGAGGCCATTAATGTATAGATGAAAATGAGAAAACAGATTTTCAGTGTGAAATTACAGGCTTTATGTCTGTGGCTCCTCTGCTCCGATATAACTAGAACCTGTATACTGGTGGTTTACTGCAATGATAAGAACATTGGGTGCATCCAATTAAAGGAGCTTTCAACTTCACAGAAAACTATGGCATATAACAAGGGTTACCAGACTGTGGAGATCCACATGCCATGCACTGATCTACTGCTTCTCAGTGCCACATATAAACTGTACACAAGGTACTTAGTTTACATTTTTAATTAAAATGCATGGGCCCACTCAGCACCCCAAGGTGACCTAATAATATAGGAATGACATAACACATAGGAAATGATGCTCCAGAATTATTATATCTTGGTGAATGAAGGTAGTTACTGTTCTAAAACAGATATGTCAGGAGAGGTGACAGGTCCTCTTTAATATAAGTATTTCAAGCATTTCAGACACTGATCAAACAAAAAACAGGAAAGATGGGTGTTGTGTAGCAGGAAAAACAATGTATGATATATTGTAGACATGCCCTGAAGATATGGCAGCTTAAACAAAGAACACTGGAGCAGATTTACTAAGTCAGTCTCACATTTAGGCCCCATGCACACAACCGTATGTGTTTTGCTGACCGCGAATAGTGGGTCGTCAAAACAAGGATACTGGTCGTCGAAGCGGACAGGGGTAGAACATGCTCTATCTTTTTTGTAGACCACAATGTGCTGTCTGCATTTTTTACACTCCTGTTGAAATGAATGGTTTTACATCTGATTGGATACGGAACAAAAATACGGTCGTGCACATGGGGCCTTAGAAAGTGTGAACTTGTAGGCTGTCTAGTCTTACACCACCCATTAGTTGGCTTACTTTCCGCCATCTAAAGCCATGCCCCTTTCCCGTTAAACTGTGTAAAATGTAGTGCACAGTACGTATGGCTCAACTGGACATTTTATCCCACAAAAGAAACAAAAATGTTAAATACATACTGAAGTTGTCTTTCAAGGAAGTCCACGCCGATGGTTTTCTTATAATCCTTGGTAAATATTCCCTTGCAGTACCTCTGAATCATACTTGATTTACCAACGGCACCGTTCCCCACCACCACCACCTTAATGGCCACCTCCATGTCCTCTTCCAACATCTTGCTTGCTTGCAGTTCAGCACTGAGTTCTGAATTTAGCCTGGAAGCATATAAATAAGATGTAGAATCTATAAGACATCATAGCAAATGAGACAAAATAAAAACTATGTAAAAATGAAAACCATTTATATCTAGAAATTTCTTTGTGGAGTGCTGCTGCCCCTTCACTTCAGTGCCTGACATAGATGCTCATCCATGAGACACGGTCTTCTACTGCAGCTCAGCACCATTCACAGGGACTGAGCTGTAGCAGGTACTGTATTAATGGGGGATTTTAGACCACTGGATGGATGGTAAATGGTAGATCAGAGTGAGTCCATCCTGTGGGAGCCCACCAAATTGCTAAAAAGGGGGACTCAAGTCCTGCTAGCCAGAAGACCATGGCAAAGGGTCAGACACATTACACCCTGATGACCTATCCTAAAGGGTACATCAATCTTTTATCTCATAAAACCCATTTAATGACTCAATGGAATGCCTGGTCTAGATTATGGAGAATGGGAGGTATGGAAACAAATGAGAAAGGTCGGCCATTTTTATATATCCCATTTACTATACTGCCACCTATCAATGAGCCATAGATGAGTATGACTGGAAAACCCCTTTAAGAGAGATTTACGAACAGGAAATGTGGAGTAGCTACACAATACAACCGGGCAGGTACATACTTTCACTTCTTATAGGGCTTTTAAAAAATACGGGTTGCATGTTTTCTTTTCACTGCAACGCATTATGTTAAAGAGATTATCCCATAATTGAAATGAAAATTAAACAGCATATAGTACAGGACAATCTCTTTCTAACAAAGCTACAACCAGATCTTCTCAGTCGTTGCTCTGCTAGATTTATTTCAAGCTGACAGCTCATGGGCGTGTCCTTTCTGCTGAGCTCTCTGTCGCAGCAGATAACTAAGTGGATAGAGAAATAGCTTAGTGGCTATACTAAATTTTCAATAAAGATCCAAGGACTAGCCTAAGAGCCCTCAGTGACTGGCGTAAAAAGACGTATGTGTGGTCACTAAGGGACTAATGAGCAAATGTTCTGTGGTTAACACTGTGTTAAATGTGTCAGGAACTGGCTGCGACTCCAGCACTTGAAGTATTAGCATGGGGAAGTGTTCACATGCTGTGTTTTCAGTGTTGAGTACGACAACGGCTCTGAAAGGTTAATGAATTAGATGGGATGAAGTTATATAAGTCGGTACACCCCTGATGAAGCCGCGGGAGGAGAAGCCGGTCATGTATCAATATTTTTACTTGGCATTTTCTTGATCAGCTAGTTTTTTTTTTATATAGGATAGTGTTCTGCTAAGTAAATAAAAGGGACAGGGAACCCGCTTGTCTTATTGCTATCCACCCAGTGTCCCTGGTTTGTTCTCTTTTCCTATATAAACCTCACTCACAGTGCAGCCCTATGTGAACAGACGGGTGGAGGGAGGTCTGCATGAAGTTCACTAACACACAGGACCTGCACTGAAGAGGGCGAACGAAGCAGGCATTTACTAGGATGCAATGTGGGAGAGAAACCCAGAGAATATACAGAGGTTTGGGACGGCAGAGTGGTGAGCCTAAAATAAATAAGAACGCTTGTGGACACATTTTTTTATAGACTTTATTAAACATTTGGAGTTATTGGGGCGCATTTATCAAGACCGTCTGTTTTTTAGACTGCAATTAGACTGCAGTAGCGGATTCAACTGTCAGTATTTTGCAGGCTATTTGTTAAAAGTCACACAGCAGTTGATGAATAAAGCGAGGCATCATTATATTAGGCCGCATTCATATCTCGGTTTAGGAGATCCGGTTACCTGACCTGGCACAAATGCTGGCTGGTAGGTGGACAAAAAAAACGTTGCTTGCAGTCGGCAGTGAAGTAGAGGATCCGGCAAGATCCGTGCCGGAAAAGCCCGACGGTCTAATGCCTCAGGGCTCATGCATACGACTGTTGCCTGTTTTGTGGTCCCTAAACTGTGGATCTGCAAAACACAGATACTGGCAAGGTGCATTCCGCATTTTGCAGAACGGAGGGTCCGGCCCATAAATGACTGGTCCTATCCTTGTCCCTAATGGGGACAAGTTCTATATTTTTGCAGATGCAACTGAACGGACATGCGGATGCGAACGGCGACATCCTGCACATTGTCCCACTGGGAAATTTCCCTGTAGGGTCTATGGCCTGCTTAAAAGTATATATGACCAAAGAAATTGGAACTGGAAACTGGAAGAAAATGTCTTAATTCCATTTAGAAGGAACATTAATGTTTAGTCGGTGTTGTCCTACAGAAAAACGTTATCTGGCCCATGTCTTATTGTGCTGTCATCCAAAGGGCTTCTGCATCACACAGCATAGACTAAACATGGCAAAGTTTATAGGAAAAATGCCGCTCCCGCTCTATACATTCCTATAGTATTAAACAGAGGCACAATGAAGAATGCAGACACTGCAGGAGAAGCAGCCAAATATTAAAAGCATGTTTAAGTTGTTTTCAAGGAGTAAAATATCCATAGCATAGGTTGGGGTACAGCTCCAGGCACTCCTGCCGATCAGCTATTTGAAGAGCCTGGGGTGCTCCATCATTTTCATAATTCACATGGCCTAGGAGCAGCTCAGTTCCACTCAAGGAACTTGGCCTGGGCTGCAATACTGAGCACAGCCACTATACAATCTATGGCGCTGTGCTCGATATGCCATGAGGAAGCTGTATACTGCTAAGGCCAGTGACTGACTGCAGCGGTGATAGGCTGCACACAGGAATGTCATCGATGCAGCCGAGAAGATGGCATCAAGGCTACAACAAAAGGAGAGGATCAAAGTGGCAACGCTGGAAGCAACAGGGGATAAAAAATGATTTCATTATTTTCTGTCTTGGCTTGGGGGGAAATTTGTACATTTTTAAATAAATCAGACAAACCCTTCAACGGAGAGGATGAACTCCTGTTTGGACGCTTAGGATAGAGCTACACGGCAACATGTGTCTCGTAACACAAACATACGTGCGACTTGCTGTTGCACAACTATTTAAAGCAGTGAAAACACAGCCAAGACTTCTGCGCATGTCGCACATGACTCACATTAAAGGGGTTGTCTCACTTCAGTAAGTGGCATTTATCATGTAGACAAGGTTTATACAGGGCACTTCCTAATGTATTGTGATTGTCCATATTGCTTCCTTTGCTGATTTGATTCATTTTTCCATTGCATTATACACCGTTTATATCCAGGGGTTACGACCACCCTATAATCCAGCAGCAGTGGCAGCACTTGAACGACCACCACTGATGTGATAATGATGACCTTTCCTGAGGAGGTCATCATTATCTTTTCCAGGATAACCCCTTTAAGGTTTTAAAAAGTTTGTGACTTACTTCCCCATTCAGTAACATAAAAGCTGCATGTAAGTGAAAAAGGAAATAAAAGGCACAAAAAATGTGATTTGCGCCAAATTGATTATGGTTGTGGCATAAGTTTTAAGGGTCCTAATAAAAATGGTGTGAGTCTATGTTACTGCTCCAATGCTGTGTGAACAGAATAAGCTATGTAGTGTTCATAGGCAATGTGCACAATCTACCTCTGACAGAGAAGAAATCTGAGGCTACCAGGGCTGTGGAGTCGGAGTCGTGGAGTCGGTGACCATTTTGGTGGAGTCGGAATTGGAGTCGGTATAAATTGGACCGACTCCGACTCCTAAAATATATAATAAATTGGTAAATTTAGTTCAGTACAGTAGGTGCTGAATATATTTTCATAAGAATTTGGGAACATGATGAAATGTCCTATCTGTTCTATTCCTGAACTAAGGATCTAAGCTTTCAGTTGAGATGACTGTGTGCTGCCCTTTATGTAGATGCTCAGAAGTGAAGCTCCTCTGCTACAGATCAGAGGAAAAAGGCACTGGGAAGGAATGGCTGCACTCATCTCAGAGCTACTAGAGAAAACAGGATTAAAGGGGTTTTCTCACTAGTTACAAAGATTAGCTTTCATCATAAAGGGACAGTTAAAAGATGACATTTTCTAAATACAGTGGTCAATAGATTTTACTTTAGTCATGAACTATAGACAGTTCAGCAGGTCTCTCATTCTACACAGGTTTCTATGGTAATCTGCAGACTATTAAGACTGTTATCTGATTGGATGAGAGCATGAGTGACCTCACCCCCACGGAATGATGCGACTGTGCTCTGAGTGATTATCTGCAGTAAGCAAAATGTGTTGTGAGGACTGAGAAGGATGGCTTTACCTGTAATTGTGTTAGAGATCACAACCTCCTGCTCTGTCAGAGTAAGTTAATATATGCTAATAACTGCTGGAGACCTCCCCCCCCCCCCGCCACGGCCTGAGGAGACATAGTAAGTGCAAACTGCCTGTCAGCCAGTGAATCAATGTGCTGAGAAAACCCCTTTAAGGCAAGTATTTCTTAGTATATCTAAACTTTCAATAAACTGCACATAAATCACTTGTCCAGTGCATGTTCTCTCTGTATGCTTTCCTCTGAGCTCATGTTTGGAGAGGTTATCTGCTCTCATGGCTTCTATATGCTGCTGATGCAAAACACCTAGGGCCTTATGTATGAAAACTGTCTAGGTGTAAAATTTTCTTTGTTGCCCATAGAAACCAATTAGAGCTCCCCTTTCATTTCATATAGTGCTCTGGAGAAATGAAAGAGGAGCTCTGATTGGTTGCTATGGGCAACAAAGAAAGTCTTAGACCTAGACAGTTTTCATACATCAGGCCCTTAGTGAGCTGTACCCAGAGAAGCCTGATACTGAAAGTTCAGAGTAAAGATATCTAGTAAAACATATATTACAAACTCTTTTTGTCATGACATATCTGTACTATTGATTTATGCAAAGTTTGTTTAACGTTATCACTTAAACATGCGCCATTTATGAGGGAGTCGGAGTCGGATTGGGAGTCGGAGTCAGGGGAAATCGGGGCTTTGGCTCACCGACTCCACAGCCCTGGAGGCTACGGCCCTTTTCCATCACACTCCATCCAGGTGACCAGCAAAATGATCTAATACTGTGTTCATTTCCCCAAACCTGAGAGCCAGGGCGGCGCAGAAAGCGACCTGTCAACACTGCTTGTATCCAAACATGAAATATGAACGCGGTGATTCTGCTCCTGGATGGCTCACTTCCTGAGATCAGGTGTCCAGGCATAACACAGGGTTCCTGCTGGTGAAATGTGGGCTTGTAATCTTTAGTCCTCAGATCTTCATTCTGCCTTAGGGCTCACGCACACGACTGTTGGCTGTTTTGCTGTCCGCAAAACATGGATACCGGCTGTGTGCATTCTGCAGAACGGAACAGCTGGCCCCTAATAGAATAGACCTATCATTGTTTGTAATCCGGACAATAATAGGACAGGTTGTATTTTTTTATGCGGAATGGCCATGTGGACATACGGACCCGGAATGCACATGGAGTCATTTCAGTTTTTTTGCAGCCCAACTGAAGTGAACGGTTCCGCATAAGGGCTGAAAATAATGGAACAGACACGCGGAAAAAATATGTCCCTGTGCATGAGAACTCCTGCAAAAATTTGTATTCTCTGACCTGTTAGAAAGGTGCATGATATAATCTGGAGTGAATGTCATTTTCTTATCAGAGGCTGAAATTGAGAGTTTCCACTCTCTTCTTATTGTAGCTGGGTCATGTGACCAACTCCCTGACCTCCAACTGACCCAGGACAGCAAGCCAGTCACTTCTCTATTCATTCCTATGAGACTGAAAGTGAGGCTCCCATAGGAATACATAGAGAATTAGACTTCCTGTCCACACATAAGTCTGTGTGTGAGTTGGTGGGTCTAATTCCTAGTCACATGACACAGATAAGAAACTTCAGGATGATATAACTCAAAAATTTAGCTACTGGTAAGAAAATGACGTTCACTACAGATTATATCATGTACATTTCTAGCAGGACATGGAATAAATTTTTTGCGGGAGTTCTTCTTTAAGCTAAAGATACACCAAATGTAGTACTTCCAGGCAGTACTTCCCTTTATGTTCTTCCCTAGTTAGATCATATCCTATATCATAGTGGAAGAAATATATAACATCTTATATTACATGTGTCCCAGGAGATCAGCCATTTTCTCCCCTCCATCTAACAACACCAATCCTCAACACTCAAATAACTCTGTGTGACCCTACCCTAGGGGTCCGTCCACATGATGGATTTTGAAAATCCGCCTCCAAAAATCAGTGCGGAATCTGCACTGATCCAAAGATGATGAGATGTATCAGGGGTCAGTAGCAACCTCTTGCACTCTAACTGTTGTGAAACTACAGCTCCCAGCATGCTCCATTCAAAAACAGCCAAGCAAGTGTGCATGCTGAGAGTTGTAGTTTCTCCACATCTGGCATGCTGGAGGTTGCCGATTCCAGAGCAATATCAATATTACAAAAATATATAGTGATATTCCATTAATCCAGCATTTGATACTCCAGAAAGCTGGATAATCAGGCACACAACAGGAATATAATAGGAACTTTCACAAGACCAGAAGCAAACAGCTGAGCAGATAGAGGTAAAAGTACCTTGAATAAACAGAGGAGGATATTATAGGGCTGCCTTCCTGTACGTCCCGTTACAAGTCGTCTCCATAGTCCCACAGGTTCCGGATTACAAGGAACTGAACCGCGTATAACACACAGCTATCTGAAATGGGTTTCTGGAAAGCACTGAGCAGCTCAGTCATGGATGATTCCCGGGATGTTTCACATTCACCAGCAAAATATTTTTGTTGGAAACATATGTTCAGGGCGTTAACACAAGAAGACCTCACTATTTCCAATCTGCTGCATACAAGAGAAATCTGAACGAGTGCCTGGAAAGAAATCCAGATATCTGCCGCACCGAGACACAAAACATGAATCTTCAAGTGTCTACAGACAGAGAGACCGTACTCACCAGACTCTGCAGCCAAACGCACGGTGGATCAATGCTCCCCAGGTGGTGGATTTATACCGTGCGCCTCAGCTGCAGGACAGTTACCATAGTAAGGTCAGAGGCTAAACAGAAACTACATCAGGACAGACACGTGGGCAAATCCCTCCACCTCTAAGTCAACAGGAAATGGGTGACACCTTCAGGTCCAGCACACCATGGACACCAATGTGTTGTGTGAACGTTTTAGCACCTGGTGGTTGGTGATTAACACCGGGAGGATATGAAGGAAGAGATATGGGCCTACCATGATAACAAAAAGACAATAGGCATTATTACATGCAAAGTATATTTTATACTGCTGTCTGTAACCAGTCCTTTAGGTCGGTTTTCTGGAGGTAGACTATGGCTTGTACAGTGGAGAAGAAAAAAAAAACTACCACCATATAGGGTGGACCTTTACAATCTGGTATCAAGGGTTTGTATTTCGTCTGCCCACACCAATTTTCTTTAATATTGATTAATATCACATTACATAGTAGTGGTAATATTAAACTAAATTATCCCAAAACCACTCCAAGTTGACCATGTTGTCTCCTATACCACAGCCTGGGCAGCGGTGCTGGATCGAAGGGGGCTCAGGAGGGTACGTTTTGTTTTACATTATTTTAGCAGGCGCCTAATAGTGCAGAGCAATATAAAAAAATAAAAGAAAAACGAATAACAAATTAACAGGGTTCTCCAGGAATACTGAGTTCTAGCAAGTGTCTGACCCCTGGGGGCCCTCTAAATGGGCGGACTGGCAGGTCGGGCACCTGAGTTACAGAGACAGCTGAGTGCAGGACTTGTCTATTTCCAGGACTCCCACAGAGAGAACTGGAGGATGGGTGCACATTCCCGACCTGCCACTCCATTCATTTTGGGAGCCCCAAGGAGTATGGGGTCCCATTCTAGTGATTGGTGGTGGTCCTAGTAGTGGGGGATAACTTGTCACAACCGGAATACCCCTTTAAGGGGGGATATATAGGGTCATAGTTTCCACCAGATGGAAAGTGGTAAGTAAAGGAGTAGTAGTACTGCAAGTGCCAGCATACACAGATAGATGATCTGGCAGCTTATCAGGGATGAGTCGGGGGAACCCTGTTCTCCATATCAATGCAGGTCCCAAAAGGGGAACCCTCACTCATTGGTGGTGACACATTCTGTGGAAATTAAAGTATATGTGGCAGATTGTTTGCAGAAATTTCCATTCGTCGGAGTGTGGCTTGCCGAAATCCACACACGTGCTGCATATAAACATGTAAGCAAAAGATTTTCAGATATGCGCCCTTTAAGTCTGAGGCGCAACATTGCACCAAGCCATTACCAGTGGTGTCGCAGTGTGACGTGCTGCGATGTGACACGTCACAAAAAATCCAGATCTCATGGATTTTGTGTTGCAGGTCATACAAAACTTTGAACTCCATTGACTTTAATGTATGATTTGTTTCCCATCACATGACACATTTCGTCATGTAGCCCCAGCCTAATAGTAATAAAGCATATCACATGTAATCTGTGAAAAGTAAGTCTAGCGCTGATCTAGTTTAAAAGACCCAAAAGCCCACAAAGAAAACTGAGGCACCATTCACACAGTACAGTTGTGAGGCCTTTTTATGATGTGTGCTCTCTTACCTAAATCCAGAAATGCTTACACTGCTCCAACTGGGACTCACTCATGGTTTTGGCTACAGGAAAACGTACTCTAAAACTGCAGAAGAGGGGGTAAAATGAGCTCTTAACAAGCTCTGCCTCTAATGCCATCAGATGTAAGGCAGCTATCCTAACCCTTTAAACAGGCCTTGAGACATGACTCAGATATTAAATAAGCCATCGTCTCATCTGCAGACATCTGTTTCGGGGTGATTGGCCCTCATCAGTGCAGAGCAGAGAGTACTGGCTTAACTGGGTGAGAGGCCTAGGTCAGGATTGGGGGGGGGGGGGGGTGTATCTCTCCTTATGGAGAGCACTTCTGTTCTAGAGAGTCTTGCTTGGCCTATACGACTCTTCACGCTTTTTAGGGCCCTCTCCATAAGGATATATTGTATTCCCCAAATTTTAAAACTGCAATATGTGAATGAGGCCAAACCATGTGAGAGACACTGTATAATTCTGCATCACTCCAAGGGCCAACACTTTGGGAACCTGTCAGTGTGAAGAAGTGAAAAGCAGAAACTATGTGGAGCCCTTGGATTACTCCAGCCCTGACTGCTTCCCCCGATTATACTTGTGGACCCAGGGCAGTGAGTACCTGACAGATCACAAGCATTTGCCACACTGCTCTATACAGATGTCGGGGTACCACACTGCCCTATGGAGGAGCTCACAGAGAAGCAGGTTTCCTCCAGGCTGGGTTCTTCTTTACTGTTGACCACTAATAGTCATCTCTGCCAGAGACCACTCATTCTACCTGTGGGCAGGAAGCTGAAGGGGGGTTGGTTCTTGCTGGCGGACATAGGTAGAGGTAGGTTACATAAAGTAGCCTCCTTTGGAACAGACTGCGATTTTACTGGGCGAGTCCCGGGGACGCTGTGATTTACTGTCCAGGCTCTTCTCTATGGTAGTTCCTATGGCTCTGGAGTGGTCACCGGCTCCAGTACTAGGCACGAGTCGTGTAACCATAGCAATGTATATGATGTGATCACTGTATACACAGAGTGGTGGTGAAATAACAGAGTAATCAGAACATAGCAGCCACCCCAGCCATCACACAGGAGGATCAGACAGCAGATATAGGGACAGGCCAGAGGCTGCATAACAGACAGCACTGATCCTATGTGTCAGGATATTAAGTGATCGGGGCCACACCAACGTGAACCGCTCCTCGCAAGTGCAGAAAACCCCACCCATCCCACCAGTCCCCGGATCCTACCCTGCTGCCGGCAGCCAGCTCCCGGTACCTCACTTCCACGCTCTGCGCCGCTCGGTTGCCAAGCGCCCGGGGAACGCGGGGAGGGCTGAAATGGGACACACAGACCACAAGGCCAGAGTAGCTGAGCCGTAGAGCCAATCGATTTTTTTTCTCTGCATCGTGTAGCTACACATAATGCCTTGGAGGGCGGAGCTTTATGTTGCTAGGTTACCAGGGACTGAAAGCAGCTTTCAACGAAGCCGTCGCTTGCTTGGCGCTCAAACCTGGCGCTTTTCTGACGTCAGAAGCCCCGCCCGAAGCTCACGGCTATTTTCTAGCTTCCCCCTGCCAGCGGCGTGCGTTGTGATTGGCCGTTTGGAGACGTTGACATATCCACGCTCGATAAGCTCGGCAATCGTCAGAGCTCTGCTAGTTTGCTCAGTTGGTGAGTGGAGCCGCTCGGCAGCGATGTCTGCGGCGGAAGAGGACACGGAGCTGAGGGATCTGCTCATCCACACGCTGGAGAATAACGGCGTCCTGAACAAGATAAAGGCCGAGCTGCGGGCGTCCGTCTTCCTGGCGCTGGAAGAGCAGGAGCGGGCGGAGAACAAGCCTTCCCTCATCAACGAGAGTCTCCGGCAGTTCCTGGCCACTAGAGATGGCCGCCTGGTAGCCGGCCTGCTCACAGACTTCCTGCAGCACTTCCACCTGGACTTCACCCTGGCCGTGCTGCAGCCTGAAGCCTGTCTGCCCAGCGCTCCAGACGACCGGACGTCAACCTGTCGAGAGCTGGGGCTTCCCGTGTCCAAGGCGCCGCTGCTCCTGGAGCTGGTCAGACACTTCCAGCAGAGAGATGCGGCGCGGCCTGTACCGCAGGAACTGCCTCCAGAGCACATCGCTGAGGCGCAGGCCAAGTTCGAGTTGTGCTACCGGGAAAATTCCCGGGAGGTCGGCGAGGAGGAGCTTCGGGCGCTGTTTGCGGATCTCTGCCCGCACTTCAGCCGGAGCATGCTGGACAGGTACGTGACGGACGAGCTGGCAGGCAGGGACGGCGTGGATGAGCAGAGCTTCGTGGCCATGTATCGGCGGCTCTTCCTGCAGTGCAGAAGCGTGGTGACCCGTGACCTCCCGCCCGGCACCCCGCTCCATGGAGACCACTCAAAGACCGACAGCGCCCCTGCAGGCGACCACCGGCAGGATGAAGACGACCTTGAAGGAGACTCTTTCTTTGATGACCCTATACCCAAGCCCGTGAAAACATACGGCTGGAAGGAGGAGGCCAATGGGGCCCATCCAGGGGCCACACACTCGCAGAGCTCCCTGTCAGGGTCACATAAGGTTAGTGATCAGGACAGGGATGTCTCACTGAAGGAGCTGAGGTCCACCTCTGAGAAGGCTGCTAATGAGGAGGACTACATGGATGACTTCCACAGCAGCAGTCAGCGCTCTGAGCTCAGTATAGGAGAGGACCTGGAGGAGGATCTGTCTGTGGATGACCTGACTGCCAGTGACCACAAGCTGGAGGAGCTCACCCTGGACAACTCCATCTCCCACCTCAGTGATGTGGCAGACTATCTGGAGGATATCTCATGAGACCTCACTTTATGGAGGAAGGTTGTAGAGAGGTTGGACATGTCTGCTCTGGCGTTAAGAGGCATGTTACACTGCATGGTTGTATCCAGGAGAAAAGATGCCGCCATCGGGTTGGCAAAATAGTCTGAAGATATCTACAAAAGATACCAATTAGACTAAGTTCTGATTACTGTGACATTTTCTCTAGTGGTGCTCCTCCATATGTGCTCTGATGATTATTGGTCATCTGTGGGGTTCCACCATATGTAGAAGAATTAGGCATATTTTTGGTATATAGACTCAGGTATAAAAAATAAAATATTTTACAAATTGTTCTTTATGGAAGCATTGGTTTAGTTATGTCAGCAGCTGAAATAAAGTGAGGGTGACCACAGGGGGTTTTCATGTCTGCGGGAAATGAGATTGGGGAGGTTTAGAGATGCCCCAGATCTATCATAGTCAGGGCTGTGGAGTCCCCTGACTCCGACTCCCTCATAAATGGCGCATGTTTAAGTGATAACTTTAAATAAACTTTGCATAAATCAATAGTACAGATATGTTTGTAATCTATGTTTTACTAGATATCTTTACTCTGAACTTTCAGTATTAGGCTTTTCTCTGGGTACAGCTCACTAAGGGCCTGATGTATGAAAACTGTCTAGGTCTAAGACTTTCTTTGTTGCCCATAGCAACCAATCAGAGCTCTCCTTTCATTTCTCTAGAGCACACATATGAAATGAAAGGGGAGCTCTGTTTGGTTTCTATGGGCAACAAAGAAGCTTCTGCACCTAGACAGTTTTCATACATAAGGCCCTAGGTGTTTTACATCAGAGGTCAAGCAAACTAAAACATAAAGCATACAGAGAGAACATGCACTGGACAAGTGATTTATGCATAGTTTATTGAAAGTTTAGATATACTAAGAAGTACTTGCCTTAAAGGGGATTTCTCAGCACATTGATTCACTGACTGACAGGCAGTTTGCACTCACTCTGTCTCCTCAGGCTGTGGGTGGGCCTTCAGCAGTTCTTAGCATATATTAACTCTGACAGAGCAGGAGATTGTGATCTCTAACACAATTACAGGTAAAGTCATGCTTCTCAGTCCTCACAACACATTTTGCTTACTGCAGGTAATCACTCAGCGCTCAGTCCCATCATTCCGTGGGGGTGAGGTCACTCCTGCTCTCAGCCAATCAGATAACAGTCTTTCTGGTCTGTAGGTTACCAAAGAAACCTGTGTACAGTGAGAGACCTGCTGAACAGTCTATAGTTCACTGACCAATGTATTTAGAAAATGTCTTGTTTTAACTGTCCCTTTATGTTGAAAGCTAATCTTTGTAACTAGTGAGAAAACACCTTTAATCCTGTTTTCTCTAGTAGATCTGAGAGGAGTGCAGCCATTCCTTCCCAGTGCCTTTTTCCTCTGATCTGTACCAGAGGAGCTTCACTTCTGAGCATCTACATAAAGCGCAGCACACATTCATCTCCACTAAAAGCCTAGATCCTTAGATCAGGACTAGAATAAACATTTATAGGACATTTCATCATTTTCCCAAATTCTTATGAAAATATATTCAGCACATACTGCATTGAACTAACTGTACCAATTTATTATATATTTGGGGAGTCGGTCCATTTTATACCGACTTCACAGCCCTGATCATAGTGGCTTAGGCTGGATGATGGATCTGGTGCAGGGGTAGACCCTTGTCTAACTTCATACCACCTGCTGGTTGGTTTACCTTGTACAACAATCTTGGTGCATGTTGCATCTAACCCATGTCCTTCATCAGGCTGGACAACTGAAGCAGACGAGCTAAGTGTGGTGTACTATTTTATGCTTCATGCACTCAACCGTGTGCAAATTTCCTCCTCAAATACCTGATCTGCAAAATATTGGTACCTTCTGTGTGTATCAATAGACAGGGCCTTCTGCAAATAGGGGCAAGAATAGGGCCTGTACAGAGGTTACAGATCTAGCTGTCTGCTAAAAAAATGAGTGTGCCCCTTAGAAATAAAAAGGGTTGTCCCAGTGTTTAATACCGATGACCTGTTCTCAGAATAAATCAGCAGTATTTGATTGGTGGTGGTCTGACTCCTGGCACCTCTCTACTGATCAGCTGTTCGAAGATGCTGCAGTGCTCCCATGAGCGTTGCGGTCTCCTCGCAGCTTACCAATCACAGCGCCGTCCATTGGATAACAGCTGTGCTTGGTATCGCAGCAGAGCCCCATTGACTTGAATGAGATTGAGCTGTGCCTAGGCTTTGTGACTAGAGATGAGCGAGCATACTCGGGAGCAATTTTCAAGTAGTAGCGTACGCATTTTATAATCTGTACATTAATGCGTACAAATTACAAGATGTACGCATTAGCGTATAGATTAGAAGATATGTACGCTACTACTCGAAATTGCTCCCGAGCATGCTCGCTCATCTCTATTTGTGACCAATGAATGTGACTTCACTTGGTCTAGGAAAAGGTTGTGGCGCTCACGAAGCTCTGCAGTCCCTTCAAATAGCTGTTGGGTGGGGGTGTCTGGAGTTGGATCCACACCGATCAGATACTGATGACCAATCCTAAGGATAGGTCATCAGTATTAAACACTTTAATGGGTCCGTGTGGCAGATGAAAAAAATGGATGGCACACTGAAGAAAAATCCGGTTGTGTGCATGAGCTTCATGAACAGGCATTAAACATCATGTGACATTATATGCCAGAAATGCGGCCGTTCTGACACAGTCACATTAGTAAGTTTGCTCCATTGTTTCTTCACTGCTCATACTGAAAAAAATAGCTCCTTTTGCCTAATTTTATTTAAAAAAAAAAAAAACTTTTGTCCATAGCAACCAGTGAGATTGTAAAAGCCAAGCTGTGGTTGCTATTGGCCAGCAGGCATTTGGTAATTGGACAGTCTGCATTATTCAGCATTGTTGGGAGCTGTCTGCCATCTGTAAGAAATCCTGGGCGTGTGCCGATGGAGTGTGAGACCTCAGACGTCTGCTGCAGCCCTGTCGGTGACAGCTCACATAGGCACTGCTGAACAGAAGCCTGTACAAGCCATTATTCACATGTAGCGGTATTATTGTCACTGAAAATGGTTTCCATGTATCTTCTCACTTCCCAGCAGCAACAGTGAATATAACGTAAGCTCTAATTCTAATGGTTGTAAATGGGGGCGTATTTTAGCAACCCAGTAACTGCAGCAGTTCTCATCTTATAGTATAACTGCCGTGTTTTTCCTAATGTGTGAGGAGAGAGATAGGGAACGTTTTTGTAATATACTTTATTTAGTACATTTATAGTAGAAAAGTTGCCCAGAAATGGCGCTTAGCAGCCCTCACTAAATGAGCGTTACTAAGACGGATCTGTCTTCTTAGTGCAGTACTGCCTGGAGATGGCAGGGTTCCCCACTGCTCCCCCATATACTGTACAGTATAAGTGTTCACACTGATCAGCGTGGCCAGCGAACGATCCTGCTGTAGCCCTGGTATGCTGAATAACTAACCAGCCACTGGGAGATACATGACAGCGAGCAGTAAGCCCCCCACTAACCCCCTATTGTCAATGCAGGGAGAAGCAGTTCTGCTGTATATAGGGACAGTTAGACTGTAGAACATGAAAAAAATGGCAGTTCTTTAACCGTGGGTTTAGGCTGTGGTTACACGGTGACATTGTACCTAATGATTATCAGCGTGACAGTCGGCGGCTCTCGGATCCAGATCTGATGGATTTTGGGTCATGTGCAACTTTACTTCATTTACTTTAATGAAAGTCGAGTGCGGCTAGCAACTCGCTTGGCTGTGTTTTTCCACCAAATCACAGTTCTAAAACGGAACAGAAAGTTTTAGGCAAGTCAAAGGTTTTTTTTGTTGCACGACTTTTCTGCGATTTGCTGCAAATGTTGCTGTGTAGATGTTGCCTTTGTGATGCCAAGGTGGGGCATCATATATGCCTATGAAGCTGTAAGCTCAGCTCATGAGACCTGCAGCTGGGCGGGGAAGTGCTGCCATAATATGGACCCTAAAATATACCCCCATTACATCTGTTTGAAAGAGAGCTTAAACAGGTTTTTCCCAATCAAATGCCCTCCCTTTGGTAAAGGACACTGTATATGATAATGGCAAATAACCGCTGCCCATTGTACACATGGTGTAATTATATATATACTAGCAGAAGGACATGGCTTAGCCTGGGTGTATTTCATCTATTTCATTTAATGTTTCTGTGTGTCGTTGCAGAGAGAAAGTCAATGTAGCTGACAGAAGTTGATTTTTACCTTCATTTTTTCAATCCCCATCTTCTGCAGAGTGTGAGGGGGCGTGGCCTGACAGTCAGGGGCGTGACTTAGCGAGACGGGGCAGGGTTTTTTAATCCTTCTTTTGAGGGTGGCCTGAATTATAGGTCGATGCCATGGTAATTTATGAGGACATGCAATGGGTAGTAGTGGAAGAAAACATCTTTTATTACTACTGAACAAATAATATGTGAAATTTACATTATATTAGGTAATGATTGATGATGAATTATTCTAAAACATCAGTTATATTTCTGGTAACCGGAATACCCCTTTAACAGTGTCATCCACAGTGCTCTGCCCCTTTAAAGCAGTGAAGAGAAATGGCTGGGTTGTTATTTATCTGAGCTCCTCAGCTGGCTGCTAATTACCTGGCTGGGTTGTTATGGAAACTGGTGTGTATGTGGAGAAAATGGCAGTTGGGATTTGAAGTTAAATGCTCCCAGGATAATATTGGCTAATGGAGATCATATTTTGGGAATATCTCGAACGGTATGTCCTAGAGAGCTAAGATCTGGTCTAAAACCTTCCCGGACACCTGATGTTTGTGTTTTCTAGGATTTAGCATTCTTATATAACGCAAGCTAAATCCTTTTAGGGTAAAGGACATATATAACGTATATATAGAATTTACATTAGTTTGTAATGAGGGGAATTTATCAAACCTTGCACTCGCTCTGCAAAAAGTTGCAGTCACTCCAGTAGGGGATGTAGAATACCGGAGTAGCATTTCTAGACAAAAGTGGTAGGTTTAACTAAATTTTTAAAAAAGTTTTAGAGACATATGAAAAGTTTGGATTGGAGGGGGTGTGTGAAACCCCCTCTAGAACTGGGGGAGAGAAGCAATCACATATCGCGCACTCTTTCCTCACTATGGGCCCATCTCAATTCTGTACTCGGCAGTGAGGAGAGAGAGAGAGAGCCCGATATGAGTGCTCCTCTCCCCTTGTTCTAGAGATCGCTGGGGGTCTCAGCATTCAAACCTTCACCAATCCAAACTTTTGATATGTCTTTGATAAAGACTTATCTCTGGTTTGCGCACATGTGTTAAAAGCCAATAGAATAGATGATAGATGCGTCCCTGATTCACACCCGCAGTGAAATAGTAAGGGGTGGCCGTAGAGATGCATCTCTTGCTCAGTCACAGATAAATCTGTACTAGGGACCAATGCATTGGAGCTCTGAGGAAGACACTGGACTCATGATAAGTAGGGGTGTATTATGAAATTTTGTGCACCTATTATCAGAGAAGGGATCTGCTCAAGAGTTAGCTATGCCAAAACCGCCAGAATGTGTAAAATTTAAACTGACTGAAGCTAGATATAAATATATGTGCATACATATAAATACATAAAAATGCATGTAAATACATATAATATAAAAATTAAATATAAAAATATATCAATGATGGATGAAGGAGAAAACAAAAATAAAAAGGACTGGAAAAGCTGAATACATTTTCGGCAAATTGATTATATAGATAAATCCAAACATAAGTAAATCTATACGAAACCCATTAAACTGAAACACTTATAGAGGTTGTGTCACTTCAGCAAATGGTATTTATTATGTAGAGAAAGTTAATACAAGACACTAACGTATTGTGATTGTCCATATTGTCTCCTTTGCTGACTTTTAATTTTTTTTCATCACATACACTTCTCATTTACAGGGGTTACAACCACGATGCAATCCAGCAGCGGTGGTTGTGCTTGCACACTGTAGGAAAAACTGCTAGCCTATGTGCACTCCATGGTCCTGGCCACCAGAGTGCTATAGTGTGCTGGATTGCAGGGTGGTCGTGACCCCTCGATATGAGCAGTGTATAATACGAAAGGCGGCAATATGGACAATCACAATACATTAGTAATTAAGTTTGACTGTATAAGTACCATTTGCTGAAGTGAGACATCACCTTTAATTGAGATAAAGTAGACTTTAGGGTAAAATCTCACATGAAATTTTACAAAAATGTCCTCATTCTAAACAAGCTCTTGACTCGTTGAGACCAGGGCTGTGGATTCGGAGTCGGTGTCTATTGTGGTGGAGTTGGAGTCGTTATAAAATGGACCGACTCCAAAAATATATAACAAATTGGTACAGTTAGTTCAATGCAGTATGTGCTGAATATATTTTCAAAACAATTTGGGAAAATGATGAAATGTCCCTACTTATTGGGCTTAGGCATTTTCTGAGATTTGGGGTTGGAAGGCTTGCATGGTTCCTGCTAGAATCAGGGTTTGAGGGACTTCCATGGTTTTGGAATGGATTCATTGGACACCTTAGTTGGGTTGGGAAACTTCTGGCTAAATTCTTAACTGGTTTGGAAGTTACACTCCTCCTACGTCCCCTCTGTTTTCTTTTTATTGGCCAGTATTTCACATTATCGTTAGAATTATCACTCCAGTCTTGTTTAAGGCTACCAATATTGTTATCCAATAATTCATTCTCCATATACAGCACCCTAGTAGTAAATAACTTATTAAACCTGATAAAATCATGGTGGTGACTGTAGAGGCTAAGTATAGACATTAAAGCCTGAATTTTTTTTTTGTGTGTTTGTATTTTCAGTTTTTTCATAGAACATAATTAGTGTTGAGCGAAGCGTGCTTTGGATCATAGATCTGAAGTTGCTTCGGTCAAAACTTTGTTTGAATGCTGTACGGAGATTTGTCTCTGTACAGCATTCAAATGCATGGGCTCCGGCGAGGCCAATTCGTTATCACTGAAGTCTCACGGGACTTTGGGATTTGATTTTTTAAACTTTCAAACCATTTTAAAACATGGATCTGAAGTCTGCGTCAGTATCAAAGCCGACTTCGGATCTATGTTTTAAAATGATTTTAAAGTTTAAAAATGTATTCCGGTTACCATAAATGTAACTTTTATGTTTTAGACTACTTTATCATCAATCATTATCTAATATAATGTCTATTTCACATATTTACCGTTCAGTAGTAATAAAAGGTGTTTTCTTCCACTTCTACCCACTGTGTTTCCTCATAAATTACCATGGCATCGACCTGTAGTTCTGAGCCTTTGTCAGGTCAGGCATGCTCAGTGTGTTGCTATCAATTCTCTAGCTAAATGTCAGTGTGCTGCTGATTACTGAGTAGAAGGGGCGTGACTGCACTGGAATATCAGGCAACCAATCAGTAAACATCAACACTCATGAACAAGCAGAAACTCACAGCAGGAAAGCTAGGCATTGTGGGGATTGTAGTCTTGTGAGGGAAGATCAGGAGCCATGATACTCTGTGCGTTGCAGGCTCACACAGGAGCTAGACAAATGGATTGCAAGGTAAAATGAAGCTCTGGTTATATGTATAGGTATTGGTTCTGGTTGGGTCACAGCTTGCAGCCTTAATGCAGTTTATTAAAAATTAAGTTACGTTACTGGAATACCCCTTTTAATTGATGGCCGTAGCCCATATATTTTAATGATGTATGGAAATGGGTCTCTGTACAGCATTAAAATGAAGTCCTAGATCTGAAGTTGATTCACGCAACACTAAACATAATCTTTCTAGTATGCCCACTGCACATTTATGTAAATAATCGCCCCAATCTTTACTAAAAACATCATCATTAGGGAGGGCATTGAGACCTCAATCTTAATCCCCTAGGCACCAAGTCCTCACTCAAATACACGCACAAAAGAGCATAATCCATTTGGAGGTAAGTCTCATCTTTCACAAAGCTGTTCTAAAGTGAAGAAGAGTTTACTGGAAATAGCTGGGGAGTTGGCTTGATCCACCTCTCTAGTTTATTTCCACCTTAGTTGTTCATATGTGTTTGAAATAAATTCAAAGATCATTTTATTTCTCTTTGGAAGATCTGGGTATGACAAAAATCCGACTGTCTTATTTAATCAGAACGTTCCTATATTTGAGCCTTGCCCAGAATGGTATGCACAAACTGTAAAGGGAAAAAAAATAGACATGACACTGCCTAAGGTAATAATATCCCGACAGCAGCAGGGTGATATCACCTCCTACTCCCAAGCTGAAAGGTGATCACCTGAGGTGGTTGTGTATGACGCAAAAAGTGAAGCGTTTATAGTGGCCCACTGACTTCAGAATGCAGCTACCAGGAACCCACCATCTGAGGATAACCTCCGTGACAGACGACCATCAGTCGGAAAAAGAAGAACAAAAGTTATGCAGCAATGTCGAACTTCCAGATCTCAGGTCCAGTGGAGATGAGGTGCACTATACGGCCACTTTTACAGATGCCCATCTAATAGCTAACAGCTTGTCTTGAGGTCTCATTGCATCTGCAAGTTCCAATGGAAGACAATGAAAGGTATTTTCTACAGTTTAAATGAGCAGACTGGCAGCTGCATATGCTAATGAGCACATGACATCACAGCATTACATGACATCACAATGATGGCCCTGTTTAAGAACACCAGACACTATTGGGGCTGCCCATTCCTTTGCAGGATGGTGACCTGCGTGGTCAGAGGATACAGAAGACACACTGGGGAGAGATTAGATAGAGTGGTGCTTGAAAGCTTGTGAACCCTTAAGAATTTTCTATATTTCTGCATAAATTTGACCTAACACTACATCAGAGTTTCACCCTAGTAGCAAAAGTAGATAAAGATAAGTAAATCAAACAAATGAGTAAAAATCTTTAGACTTGGTCAATTATTTATTGTGGAAAATGATCTAAAGGTACCTTTACACAAGGTGATTATCGTGTAAATTAGCTTTAAATCAAGTGAAAATGCAAGATTATCGAGCAGTGTAAAAGCAATGAACGATTGAGCAACAACCGACTATCGGTAGATTTCTCACTGGTTGGATTGTTTGTGTGGGCGCAAAAATCATTGTTGGGTGTTAACAATTGCATGTGTGTAAACAAGAATCGTTCACTGCGCACATGATTAGAATTACATTAGTGTAAATGCAACAGTCTGCTTTACAAATGATGGACTATGTGATCCAAATTACGATTTTGTGAACGATAATCGACGCGTCTAAAAGGTCATTGTTGAAATGTTCACTACACCAAGAAACAACTTGTATGTTGCTCAGTTGTACCAATCATCTCCTTGTATAAAGGTACTGTACCTTGCGATCACAAAAGTATGTGAACCTTTAGGACTAGCAGATAATTTGAAGGTGAAATTAGATGTTTTTAGTCAATGTAATAACAATCAGGTATGAGTGGGCTACCTGATTTATTGAAGAACAATGATCTGTCTAATCTTCACAACACATTTGTGGAACGGTATCATGACACAAACTAAGGAGATTTCATAAGCATTGTTGATACTCAGGCTGGAAAAGGTTACAAAACCATCTCTAAAGAGTTTGGACTCCTCCAATCCACTGTCAGACAGTTTGTGTACAACTGGAGGAAATTCAAGTCTACTATTACCCTCTCCAGGAGTGTTTGACTAAGGCCTCATGCACATGACCGTATGTATTTTGCGGTCCGCAAAAAATACGGATGACGTCCATGTGCATTCCGTATTTTGCGGAATGGAACAGCTGGCCCCTAATAGAACAGTCTTATCCTTGTCCGTAATGCAGACAATAACAGGACATGTTCTATTTTTTGCGGAACGGAAATACGGACATACGGAAACGGAATGCACACGGAGTACCATCTGTTTTTTTTTTGCGGACCCATTGAATTGAATGGTTCCGCATACGGTCCACAAAAAAAAGGACATGGAAAGAAAATACGTTTGTGTGCATGAGCCCTAACAAAGATCGTGCCAAGAGCAAAGCCTATAACAGACTGCAAGGTCACAGAGATACCCAAGGTAAACTGTAAACAACTAAATGCCTTTCACACATTAGCTAATGTTCAGGAGTTCAGCCTTGGCCCCCCTTCCATCAGTGCTTCATTGCAAGGGATTACCTAGCCTTTCTGCTGCCCAAGGCAAAAAATTGATATAGAACCCCCCATGCCAAATTCTCAACCTAACCCCTTCCCTCCAGCCTCACTGTTAAAGTCATACTCGGTAAACATTACATACAGCACTACAAAACATACAGGGTAATACAGCGCCCCATATCTCTTACAACCAGTGATGTCTCCTCTGTTGTCGACATTCTCTTTCCTCTTCTTCATTCGGACCAGACCGCCATGATGATTTCTTTCAGACATCTCTTGTCTCTGTAGAGTTTTACAGACATCTTAGTTTCCTACTTTTCCCTCATCCTCCCCACCTTCTTAACACACCATCCTGCCACCCTAATACTGTGCTCCCCAACACTATTCTGCAGAAACAATCACCCTGAAAATATTAGTACCATGCAGATAGTGCCCTTCAATAATGGCCACACAGTGTCCTAAAAAAATATGTGCCCAGTAAATGGTGTCCCTGACACTAATAGTGTAAATATAGGGACACATTTATTAAGAATGGCATTGTAAATACTGGTCTTAATAAAGCCCCATAGCTGGTGGTGGATCGCTAAAGGCAACGAGGCGCTGGCCTCTTCATAACTTCGGTGTATCCAGTGCCACTTCTAAATGTCAGACAGCGTCCAAGCTGTCTTACATTTAGACCTTTTTTCTACGCCTGAAAAAGGCGTAAAAAATGGTAAATGAGATGGGTCTGATGTCCCACCAACGCCCACTTGTTTAGACCTGGTGTAATTGTATATTTGCCAACTATCTCCAGGAAAAAGAGGAGAGTTCTTAGACTCCCCACATGAGTCTATCAGTTTCTATCAGTTCCATGGTGCGGCAACAAGTCACAAAATAGGGCAACAGTTTACATTTTTACACCACTCACACCAATTTTTTTTACACAGTGCAATCTGCTGCCCAGAAATTATGGTTTTAGGTGCCAGCTGAATGACCGTATCATACAGGTTCCATACAGTATCCTTTGAAACATTTGCCCACAGATGTTATAGATGGGCCTGTAGATCCTGCACACTCGAAGGTTGCCAAAGCTGGCGTTCCAACTGGCCCCATAAATGCTCAACTGGAAGACCAAGAAAGTGTTGCAATCTGGTGGAGACATTCCTGGGAAACACTTGCTGAAAAATGCCAGTTGGAAGCCCTGTCATGAGAGGAAACACGTGGCTGCAGGATCTCCTGCACATAACCGTGAGCTGTTAGTGTCCTTTATATCACTACTATGGGCGACAGACTGTCATATGCGATGGCTCCCTAGATCATTACACCAACAGGTGGGTCAGTGTGTTCCTCCAAAGAAGGCAGGATTGAAGTGCTCCATGTTCAATCCCAGCCTTTTGGACCCCAGACAAAACCTGGATTTGTCATTAAAGATGATATGGTTCCAGTCTGTAGTAGTCCAGGTTTCCCGTTCATGACACCACTGCAAATAAGGTCATGGTGGCTGTCTGTCAATGGCAGGACATGTAATGGGCGATGTAACACCACATTTCCTTCTGCTAAGCGTTAGGAAATCGGCAGAGGCAGGAATATGTAATAAATGTGCCACCTGTGTCTGGATGGTGGAAAATGAAACTGAGGGAGTGGCTTGTGCTTGTCGGTGGATCAAATGATCCTCTCTACTGGTGTTCTATCTGGGCCAACCGGAGCTGGTTCACCAAGAATGCTTGCGCACACATAAGCATTGCTCATAACACCTCTTAACAACTAGTGTACAAATGGCCTAGATGGTGGTGAAATCTGTCAAAACGACCATTCTTCTCTCAGTCCAATGATGCACCGCTCTCGAAATCAGTAAACTGGACAAAATGTCTTTAAGTGCATCGTAGAGGCATGCCTAGCAGTTAAAGATTTCTCACCAAGAGGTATACTACCCAAAAGTAGCCTCTGAGACCCTTTCTATAGGGCAGCAGGGGAAGCACTTTTACACCCTCTTGTGGCAAGACCCAGTGTCTAATCAGACCACACCTGTAATAATGTTCATATATGCCTGAGATATAACTGCATGCTGAGTTTTGCATCAATGTGACATTTCTACCCAGAGCATTATTTTTTTGTCAATGAATGGATATCTAGGGACAATATGCTACTCAGTCTACCAATCTCTAACATGGTGAATTCCCCTACTTCTATTACAGCGGTGTCCTAAATTTTTAAGATCCCATAAGATAGAGACCCATCAGGCAAACAATACAGTTTTTCTTAAAGAAGAACTCCTGCAAAAATCTTTATTCTCTGACCTGTTAGAAAGGTGCATGATATAATCTGTAGTGATCGGCATTTTCTTATCAGAGGCTGAAATTGAGAGTTTCCACTCTCTTCTTATTGTAGCAGAGTCATGTGACCAACTCCCTGACCTCCAAATGACCCAGGACAGCAAGCCAGTCACTTCTCTATTCATTCCTATGAGACTGAAAGTGAGGCTCCCATAGGAATGCATAGAAAATTAGACTTCCTGTCCACACATAAGGTGCTGTGTGAGTTGGTGGGTCTAATTCCTAGTCACATGACACAAATAAGAAACTTCAGGATGATATAACTCAAAAATTCAGCTACTGGTAAGAAAATGACATTAACTACAGATTACATCATATACATTTCTAGCAGGACATGGAATAAAATTGTTAAAGTTCTTATTTAAGGGTGACATAATGTGTATTGCCAGCAGGTGGCGGCATCACTCAGAGAAAATACTTCAAACTGATGGAGGGACCAACAGGAGAAAACTGGAGTAAGAAAATATACTAGGTGGACAGGAGGGCTGTGAAAGGCCTCACAAATGGCAGAATGGCCTCCAATTGAGAACACGGGAGGTGGATTCTGCTCCGCTTCCACTGGCTTTTTGGCACTGACCACATCTAAATTCTAGAGTCAAAGGATGCCACAGGAATGGGGCCTACTGAAGAGTCTGGATCAGCGTTTCAGTCACATTTGATTGAAAAAATAGTTCGGCATGCAGTGCTAGTTATACCTTGATGGGTACTGTTATAAGTCAATGGGATCTATTGAGCGCTGTTGGTGTATGTTATTTGATAGATCGGATGGAATTCAGTTTCCTGATCCTTCAAAAAAATGAAATTCAGAATGCAGATATGAACTCAACCTAACACTTAAACGATAGCATGTCACCTATACTTATAGATGGGTATGTTTTCAACAATGTACATTGGATGGTATATGGCTGCAATGTATTAGGTTGGCATGTGGTAAGCACTTATGGGAGTCATGAGGCTGGCAGTACATTGGCATAGCGTAGATTGTAAGCCTTCACGGGCAGGGCCCTCTCTCGTAAACCCCTTTCAACATGTACAGCGCTGTGGAATGAATGGCGCTTTAATAATAAATAATAATAATAATAATAATAGCGTGGGTTGCTAGCACCCAGGGCAAGCCAAGTATTGGACCTCTAACCTATAAATACACCCCACTTTATATAACTATGACCAACAGTATACCAAGACCAACATCACCAATAATAACACTATATAAATGTCAAAAAATACCTTTCCGACATGACCATACCTTATACCCATATAGGTCCCAGTCAATAAAGGGATTTTCCAGGTTCCTGATATTGATGACCTATCCTCAGAATAGGTAATAAATATTCAATCATCCAATCTGTGAGGGAACAGGAAGCACAGCTTCATTGAAAGTGTAGTAGCTATGCCAGGTTACTGCACCTTAGTTCCTATTCACTTCAATGAGAGATGAGCTGCAGTAACCCAGCACAGCCACTACACTTTGAACAGACCTGTGCTTCCTGTTCCACACAAAGCTCCAGTGCCAGAGGCTGCAGGGAATAGCTGATCAGTGGGGTTGCGGTAGGGTGGCCACCTGCTTCATCTCAAAAAGGAGGACATTTTTGGCCACACCCCCAACATGTTAAACCACACCCCCAATCTGCTAAACCACGCCCCCAATCTGTAAAACCACGCCCCTCATCCAGTAAGCGCCTGGCAAAAGAAAAAAAAAAAAAAAGAGGAAAACCTAAATTAATCAAATTGTAAATTAACCATAGGACCCCTATAAACACTACTAGAAATATTTAGCCACAAGTGAGAGGGGATAGTAATTATGAACCCTTTTTTTCAGTCCACCACTGATGCCCACCATGCCAAAGTGCCAATCCCTGATGCCCCCATAGCAAAGTGTCAACCGCTGATGTACTCACAGCACTGTGCCAACCATTACAAAAGCGCCAACCGCTGATATACCCACAACATTGCGCCAACCATTGCAAAAGTGCCAATCCCTGATGAACCCACAGCAATGTGCCCACCACTGATACCCCTATAGCAAGGTGCCAACCACTGACACTAACATGAATGTGCAAGTCACAGATGCCCCTCAGCAGTTATGCCCTGGGCTGGGCACTACATCACCTATATAAGCAGACAGCAATACAAAACATACAGAGTAAGGCTACTTTTACACCTGCCGCACCACAATCTGGCAACCTAATCCAGCAGAAAATGCAAGGAATCGGCTGGACCCAAACCACAGCATGCAGCAGATTGTGTCCTATTGATTCTCTGCATTTTTGCCAGATTATGGGGCTGGTGGGCATTCTGCATGTAGCAGTACTGGATCCAGTGAATTCCAGCAGGCTGTTCTCTGCTGGACCAGCCTGCCAGAATCACTTAGCTAGATGTGAAGGTTGCCTAATACAGTGCCCCATACCTCTTACATCCAGTGACTTCTTCTTTGATGTAGATGTTCTCTTTCTTTATCTTCTCCATTCAGACCAGACCGCCATGATGATTTCTTTCAGCCATCTCTCGTCTCTGCAGAGTTTGACAGACATCTTAGTTTTCTACTTTTCCATCATCCTCCCACCTTCTTTTCCATCATGCACCCCCAGTAACAGATATACCACCTGAAAATACTAGTTACAAACAGATAGTGCCCCTTCAATAATTATTTTAACAAAAATGCTCTCCATAGTGCCTCCCCTTAATGAGTGCCAGTATATAGGGCCCCCAGTAGATGCCCCCTTAGTGCTCCCCCCCCATTTCTCCATAGTGCCCCCATAATGTGTGCCAATATATAGGGCCCCAGTAGATGACCCCATAATGCTCCTTTCCCCCGAATTCTCCATAGCGCCCCTCCATAATGTGTGCCAGTATATAGGGCCCCCAGTCAATGCCGCCTCATATGTGCCAATATATAGGCGCCCCAGTAGATGCCCTCCATAGTTCTCCTTCCCCCCAATTATCCATAGCACCCCCATAATGTGTGCCGGTACACAGGACCCCTAGTAGATGCCCCCTCATATGTGCCAGTATATAAGTCCCCCCCAGTATATGCCCCCATAGTGCTCCTTGCCCCCCTCCTTTTCCATAGTGCCCCATAAGGTGTTGGTAAATAGGGCAGTGTCCCCCAGAGTGCCAGTTTTTGGGCCCCCACCCCCTTTCTTGCCATGGTATACTTTAAATAATGAAAACAATAAACACTATACTTACCTACCTGACACTCTTAGTGCAGCGATGCAGGCCTCTTCTGGCCTGTGTCCCGCTCTGTACTGCTGAGGCTGAGGCGGCGCGATGACGTCATCGCGCGCCGCCTGAGCCGGCCTCTGATAGGCTGCAAGCCTAGTGCCTGTAGCCTATCAGATGAACAAGCAGTGGAAACGCCTCTCCCCTGCACTATTCATCTGTATCGCTGTCCTGAGGACGGCGATACAGATGAATATAGATGAGCGCTTCGTTTCCACAGTATGTCTGGCCCTGGGACGGCAGAAGAAAATACCTAGGACAAAAAAGGAGGACTTCTGGCCGTCCGTCCTGGCCTTGCGCCGGACGGAGGACCAGGAGTCTAAAAACCGGACTGTCCGGCCTAAAACCGGACGTCTGGCCACCCTAGGTTGCGGGTGTGAGACCCTCACCAATCTGAGATTAATGGCCTATTCTGAGGATAGGTCATCAATATCAGGAACCTGGAAAACCCCTTTAGTAATCCTGTTTAGGTCCCCAGTGACTTACACGTGATGTCTCCACTGACTAGAGTCCTTCCCTTTCCTTTTTTTCCTCAGTCCTGCATAGATCACTATGATGACTTCTCCTAACTTGTCTCCGCATAACCTCTGTTTCTGCATAATTTGTAGCACAGAACACATCTATTTAGTAATAATGCCCCTTTTATGCCCAATGCTTCCTGTAGTTCCCTCAGTAGATATTATCCCCTCTGTAGTACTGGAGATATAATTCCCCCTGTAGTGTCAATATTTATAATGGTGCTAGTAGTTATAATGGACCTATGTAGTGTCCTCAGTAGGTATAATGTTCTTAGTATATATAGTGCCCTCTGTAGATATAATGACCCCTGTAGTGACCTCTGTAGGTACAATTCTCCCTGTAGTGCCCCCAACATTTGTCATGCTGCCAGTAGTTATAATGGCTCTCTTTAGTGCTCGCAGTTGATATAATGCCCCTTGTAGTGCCCTCAGTAGATATAATGCCTTCTCTAGTGCCTTCTGTAGATGTAATGCACCCCTCTAGTCAGGGGCGGACATACCACCTGTGCAGCTGGTGCAGCGCTCATCTCTATATTCATCTGTATTGCCGACCTTAGGACGGCGATACAGATGGATAATGCAGGGCAAGGGAGAGAGAGGCGTCTCCCTTCCCTGTTCCTCTGATAGGCTGCAGGCACTAGGCCTGTAGCCTATCAGAGGCCGGCACAGGCGGCGCGATGACCTCTGACTGAGCCGTACAGCGCGGGACACAGGCCGGAAGAGGCCTGCGTCGCATCGCTGAGAGAGGCAAGGAGGTAAGTATAAGTGTTTATTTTTTTCATTTAAGCTTTGCTAAATTAAATCTGGCACACAGTGGGGGCACTTTGGGGGAGGAGCACTATGGGGGCCACTATGGAGGAGGGGCACTATGGTGGAGGAACACTATGGGGGCCACTATGGAGGAGGGGCACTATGGAGGAGGAGCACAATGGGGGCCACTATGGAGGAGGAGCACTATGGAGGGCACAATGGGGGCACTATGGAGGAGGAGCACAATGGGGGCACTATGGAGGGCACTATGGAGGAGGAACACAATGGGGGCACTATAAAGGAGGAGCACTATGGGGGCCCTATATATATATATATATATATATATATATATATACTGGCACTATGGGGCCCTATCATATATACTGGCTCACATGGGGAGCACTATGAAGGAGGAGGAGCACTATGGGGGGCACTCTGGAGGAGGAGGACCACTATGGGGGGCCCTATATATATATACTGGCACTATGGAGAACGAGGAGCACTATGGGGGGCCCTATGGATGGGGGTGAGCACTATGGGGGCCCTATCTTGTATACTGACACACATGGGGGGTACTATGGAGAAAGAGGGGAGAGGAGCACTATGAAGGCATCTACTGGGAGTCCTATCTTATACACTGGCACACATGAGGGCATTATGAAGGGGGAGGAGCACTATGGGGGCCCTATCTTATATACTGGCAAACATGGGGGACACTATGGAAAAGGGGAGAGAGGAGCACTAATGGGGTCATTGTATAGGGGCACTAAGAGGGTTTTTTGGGCACACAGTAGGGGGCATTGGCACACATTATGAGGGCACTATGGGGGCATTGGCTGGTCGGGGGCAATAATTATTTCTATTGGTGGGACTTTGGGGAGCACTATTATGGTGGGGGCACAGTATCAGCTTAGCACAGTTATTTTTGGGGAACATTTTGGTTATAATTTAGTGTCAGGGACACTATTTCCTGGGTGCAGTTATTTTTTAGGGCACTGTTTGCCAATAATTACTGAAGATGGTAGTATTTGCAGGGGGACTGTTTCTGCAGTATAGTTTTGGGGAGCACAGTGGGCACAGTATTGGGGGTGGCAGGATAGGGAGTTCAAGAAGGTGGGAGAATGATGTAAAAGTAGGAAACTAAGATGTCTATTTGTCAAACTCCACAGAGAGAAGAGATGGCTGGAAGAAATCATCATGGCGGTCTGGTCTGAAAGGAGAAGATGAGGAAAGAGAACATCTAAATCTAAGAAGACGTCACTGGATGTACGAGGTATGTGGCACTGTATTAGGCTACATTCACATGTGAGTTAGTGATTCTGGCAGGCTGGTCCAGCAGAGAACAGCCTTCTGGAATTCACCGGCTCCGGTACTGCTGGATGCAGAATGCCCGCCGGCCCCGTTAACTATAATGGGGTACAGCAGAGATCCGGCCACAATCTGGCAAAAATGCAGAGAATCAGCGGGACACAAACTGCTGCATGCCTGAGTTTGTGTCCGGCCAATTTCTTGCATTCTCTGCCAAATCAGGTGGCTGGAGCGTAGTGCTGCATGTATGAAAGTAGTCTTACCCTGTGTGTGTTTTGTATTGCTGTATGTAATCTTAGGACACCATAGTTTAGTTGAGAATTTGGTTTGGGAAAGGTGGGGGGAGGGGGCCCAGACACATTCCTTGCACAGGAGCCCTCTGCTGTCTGTGTCCGCCCCTACCTCTAGTACCCTCAGTAGATATAATGTCCCCTTGAGTGCTCCCAATATTTATAATGCTGCCAGTAGTTACAATGGCCCCAGTAGATATAATACCCCCGTAGTGCCCTCAGTAGATTACATGCCCCTTGTAGTGCCCTCAGTATATATAATGTTCTCATGTGGTGCCTTCAGTATATGAAATGCCCCCCACGCAGCGCCCTCAGTATATATATCAATGCAGTGCCCCTGTAGTGCTCCCAGTAATTCTGACAACCAAAAGAACCCAAAATCTAAAATACTCACATAATTCCTGCTCCATGCCACCACCAGTGATGCAGGCCACAGGCCTCTTCCGGCTTGCAGCTGTGGTTGCCTGCTTCCTGGTGCAGGTGGTCGCAATAATGTCATTGCAACCTCCTGCGCCAGGTCCCAGGCCACATGATAATGTCATCACACTGTGTGAGACCCGATGTAGGAGGTCACAATGATGTTAGCGTAATCGCCTGCACTATTCCACTGCCTCATAGGCTCAGACCTAGTGGCCTATGAGAGTGCCATCAGCTCCTGTGCATTGATGTTAGCTGCCTGAAGTCCAGTGCAGCCGGTGCCCCTTGCAATTTGGAGCCCCCGGGCAATCTCCCATCTAAGCCACTGCATGTACCAAGCTGGACAGCTTACAGGGATTTTCTGGGACTTAGATATTGATGATCTATCCAGGTCATGGAAAACCCCTTTAATTAAAAATCACAGACAGCCAAAACATTTATGAACAAATTGGGAAGCAAAAAAAATAATTAAAAAATAATATACTACAGGTCAGAATGCTAATATCAACACATCAGCATTTACTGCCATCTGAAAAATCACCCCCACAAGCTCTGTCAGCTTCCTAAAAAATCACAGACACCTCTAGCTTTACATCCCAATACCAAAAAAGTTGGGACAGTGTGTAAAATGTAAATAAATGTAAATAAAAACAGAATGCAATGAATTAAAATCTCATAGATCCATATTTTATTTAGAATAGAACACATATCGGATGTTGAAAGTGAAACTTTTTAACATTTCATTTTAAAAAAATGAACTCATTCAGAACTTGATGGCAGAAATGTATATCAAAAAAGTTGGAACAGGGCCACCAAAAGGCTGGAGAAGCAAGTGGTACTAATACAAGACAGCTAAGTCACATGACTGGGTATTAAAAAGAACACGTTAGGCAGAGTCTCTCAGAAGGAAAAAAAACAAAAAACAAAACTGCCCATCAAAATTGTGGAACAATTTCATAAAAATGTTCCTCAACATAAAATTGCGAAGAATATTTGAATATCCCACCATCTACAGTACATAATACCATCAAAAGATTCAGAGAATCTGGAGAAATCCATGTACGCAAGAGACAAGGCTGATGGTCACTGTTGGATGCTTGTGATTAGGGATGAGTGAAGGGATGAAACATCTGAAGTCGATTTGCATAAAACTTTGTTTGAATACTGTATTGAGCGAGCGCTCCATACAGTATTAGAATGTATTGGCTAAGATGAGCCGAAGTTATTACCCGAAGACTTTCGAGATTTTGCAAAGTAATAACTTCGGCTCGTCTGAGCCAATACATTCTAATACTGTATGGAGCGCTTGCTCCGTACAGTATTCAGACAAAGTTTTATGTGAATCGACTTCGGATGTTTCATCCGAAGTCGATTTGCTCATCCCTACTTGTGGTCTACGGGCCCTCAAGTGTCACTGCATTACAAGCATGATTCTGTACTGGAAATGACTGCATGGGCTTAGGAACACTTCCAGAAATCATTATATGTGAACACAGTTCACCGTGCAATCCATAAATGCAAGTTAAATCTGTATCATGCAAAGAAGAAGCCATATGTCAACAGGAACAACACTAGGGTCATTTACTATCTAGAAGTACGCCTAAGTTAGGCATATATCTGGCGCAGATTGTGGCACAAAGATTATTTTCACTGCAATCTGCAACTTTTCCCTGCACACACCAGGTCTAAAAAAGTAGCCATGGATGGGTAAGGGGACCAGGAGGCCCATCTCATTCATCATTTTCTATGCCTGTTTTAGGCCTAGAAAATGGTGTAAATGTAAGACAGCTAGGAAGCTGGCTAATATTTAGACTTGTGCTGGATACATGGAAGTTATGTAGAGGCTATCGCCTCTATATAACTTCGGCGGATCCACCGTCAGCGCAGGCATTTATTAAAGGGGTATTCTCATCTTAGACAATGGGGGCATATCGCTAGGATATGCCCCCATTGTCTTATAGGTGCGGGTCCCACCGCTGGGACCCGCACCTATAGCTCCCATTTCTATGGAGCCGACGGAAGTAGCCGAGCCAGCGCTCGGCTATTTTCGGCGGCCCCATAGAAATGAATGGAGGGCGGCTGTGCATGCGCAGTGCGCCCTCATTCACTTCGGGGGCTCCGTTCTCGATATAGGTGCGGGTCCCAGCGGTGGGACCCGCACCTATAAGACAATGGGGGCATATCCTAGCGATATGCCCCCATTGTCTAAAATGAGAATAACCCTTTAAGGCCGGTGTCTAAAATGCCGGTCTTAATAAATGACCGCTACTGTCTTCTCTGGGCCAAAACTCCAAAATGGACTGAGGTAAAATGGAAAATTGTTCTGTGGTCAGATGAATCAAAATGTGAAATTCTTTTTGGAAACTACAAACGCTGTGTTCTACTGACTCAAGTGGAGAGGGACCTTGTTATCAGCGCACAGTTCAAATGCCCGCATTTTTGATGGTATAGGGTTGTATTAATGCCTATGGTATGGGCAGCTTACATCTGGAAAGGCACTATCAATACTTAACAGTATTTAGAAGATTTAGAACAACATATGCTCCCATCCAGACAATGTCTCTTTCAGTGAAGGCCTTGCATATTTCTGTAAGACAATACTAAACTACATACTACATATATCACAGCAGCATGGCTTCACAGAAGAAGAGTCCAGGTGCTGAAATGGCCTACAGTCCAAACCTAATACCAACAGAACACATTTGGAGCATAATGAAATTAAAGATGCGGCAAAGAAGACCCAGGACTGTTGAGCAGCGAGAATCCTACATCAGACAAGAATGGGGCAACATTCCTCTCCCATAACTCCAGCAATTGGTCTCCTCACTTCTCAGGCATTTAAAGACTTTTATTAAAGGCTATGTGTAATTTTTTTGTGATTGCATTTCATTCATTTCTTTACTAAAAACATACTTTCACTTTGTGCCGGTAATCTAATAAACCTTATCTGTAAACTACTGAGAGGTCATAAACACTTATTTAAAGAGGACCTTTCACTGGTCCATATATTATCATATAACTAGTGGGGCATACTGATGGCATGTTATAGCGCTTACTATTTTCTCTATGCGCTGATCCATGCGGCCACTTTGGCCCCCGTATTGGTTTCCTGTCTGGTATGTAAATTTATACCATCGGTACAGGGAGGAGCAGACAGTCCTGTTTCTCAAGGGGCATCTCCTTCTCTCTGGCTATGAGCTGGCCAATCACAGCAGAGAGCGTCACAGCCAGGGAGAAAAAAAGCTCACCTTCTCCCTGACTATGACATTCTCCTCTGCGATTGGCCAGCTCACAGCCAGGGAGAAGGAGACGCCCCTTGAGAAACAGGGCTATCTGCTCTTTCTTGTACCGATGGTAGGAAACAAATACGTGGGGAAAAGCAGACAAACGGAGCGGCGCATAGAAAAAATAGTAAGCACTGTAGCATACCATCAGTATACCATACACGACCTGCTAGTTATATGACAATGTCTGGACCCGTGAAAGGATTGAGCTTTGATGAGTGCTTATAATGTCAGATAGCAAAGATACGAAGTCCGTCAGCTCCTCAGAAGACAAAAAATCCACAGGCAGCTAGTAGAGCATCTCAGCTCTGTACACAAAAAATGATTCCGTATTTTAAATAAGGACCAATTGAAAAAAAATGATTTTTAGCTCAAAATAAGTACAATCCAACAATAAGAAATAATTGTCCCCAAAGGTGTACATAGCCTTTAAGAGAAGAGGGGACACTTCACAATGGTAGATCTGGCCCTGTCCTAACTTTGATATGTTGCTGCCATCAAGTCCTAAATGAGTTGTCATGAAATGGTAAAATCTCTCACTTTCAATATCTGATATGAGTTCTTTCATCTATTGTGAATAAAATATGGGTCTATGATATTTGTAAATCATTACATTCTATTTTTATTTGCATATATTTATATTTTACACAGCGTCCCAACTTTTTTAGAATTAGGGTTGTATTTTGATACTAGAAACTAGTCCCCTATTACCACATGGTTGGTAATCCTGGGAGGCATGGCACAAATTGTGACTGCTCCTCATTGTGTGTGCATGGGTGATGTGGATAAAAATGTTGTATATATGTAATATAGTATGAGATAGAGAGATAATTAGATACATGGCCCCCTCTGTAGAATGTCCCCCCTATGTAGTATATAGAATGACCCCCCTTTGTAGTATATAGAATAACCTGACCCCACCCCCCAAACAATACCTTTCTTTTGTCTGTACGGTTATCTGTGTTTTTATTCTTATACAAATGAGCAATTGGAGCACCAGGAGACTGGGTTGAATATTCTGAGCACTGCTCTGTAACACCCCCTGAGCTCTGTACACGCCCCCCCTTCCCCTTGATTGACAGAGCTAGACATAAAACTGAGGGCGGAACTGTGTCCTAAAGCTGTGTGCGAGCATGTAAATATCATATACACCATGTACTACAGCTTCACCATACTGAGATCTACTCAGAAAGCTAATCTACACATTACTGCTTTATTCAAAGGCACAAGATATGATCATACAGACACCAGTAATATGTGTCAGCTTATAAGCATAGAAAAAACATACATCTCCATGTGGTAATCCTATAGTTTAGAGGTTAAACTATTAGTAGTAGAGATCCCTGGAGAGACTTTAAAGTTTTTTTCTTCAGATATCTTTTTCTTCCACATGTATCCCATGAGAAAAGGCTATATTCTTATCATATTGAGAATAATGTTTTTATTTTTAAAAAAGCTAATAAATATTACTGGTTTCTTTATAATCATATATTATATCTGTGAATAAAGCAGTAATAGGTTTTAGCAAAAAAACAAAACAAAACAAAAAAAACCCCACTATTCTCAATATAGTAATGCATATTATTTGATTAGATTTTATTTATTATAGCATAGCTTTTTAATATGGTTTTAAATAAGAGAAAAAAATTATAGAAAACTTAAGTCTGTTCTGGGACCAGGGATCTCTATTTACAAGGTAGACCACTATACCACCAAGCTATAGCATTACCATATTGTGAAATATGTATTTTCTATCCTTATTAGCTGACACATATATCTGGTATTTTTCTAATCATATATTGTGCCTGTGAATAAAGCAGTAATATGAAGATTAGCTTTCTGAGATCTCAGTATGGTGAAGCTATAGTACATAGTGATATTTACTTGCTTGCACATAGCTCTTGGACAGGACTCTGCCCTCAGCATGTCTAGCCCTGTGAATCAAGGGGAGGGGGCGTGTGCAGAGCACAGGGGGTGTTACAGAGCAGTGGTCAGATGATTCAGCCCCGCCTCTTGGTGCTCGAATTGCTCATTTGTATATAAATAAAAACACATATTTCTCTGCAGCTATTTATCATACAGACAAAAGAAAGCTATAGTTTTAATCAGAATAATGAGCCCTACCAAGGAGTATGTCTGGTTTAATAGGGTTGATCCTGGTGACACAGCCTCTTTAAAAATAAAAAATAAGTGTGTTCCACTCTCCGCCGCTGTCTATTTTCCCCCTACTCTCCCGTGTCCTGGCTGTCACAATGATTTGACCATTCCCTCCTGTGCTGGGTGATGATGTCACAAACATTGTGACGTCATCCATTGAGACCCAGCGCAGGAGGTCGAGGTGATGTCATCGCTATCTCCTGTTCTACTGCTGAAACGCTGCGATTTGGGGTAATAAAGCAGGTCCATCATCCTTCTACCTTCATTGGAGTGCTGCCTCATTTTTCAAATTGATTCTTTGGACCATCAGCTAACGGTCCTGAAGGAATAGCACCCATAACCTATATCTTTTAGTGAAAGTGCTGCTGTTGTTTCTATTGTAGTAGATAGATATTAGATCAATAGACGATAGATATTAGATACATAGATATTAGATAAATGAGATAGATATTAGATAGATAGATGTTAGATAGACATGAGATAGATTAGATAGGTGGATATATAGACTGACAGATCTAGATTAGTTATTTGACAGAACGATAGATAGATATTAGATATATAAATAGACAGGTAGATAGATAGATAGATGGATATAGATTAGACAGACAGATATGTATAGAGATTGAAAAATATTAAATACATGGATAGCTAATTAGATAAATAGATATGAGATAGAAAAATGATAGACATCGGATAGATAGATAAACATGAGATAGACGGACAGGCAGATAACATGAAGGGCTAGTTGACAGGTAATGGCAGAGATAAATGTGCGGTAGGTAGATGTGGCAGTGAGTGGCGGTGCAGCTTGGCATCCTCCCGCAGCCATGACTCCTCCACTCTCTGCAGCACCGGGAGGAGGGGCTGAGCATCCCGTCTCCCTGCCCCCGGCAGCCGCTGCTGATGCTGGGGTTCGTCAGCCGGGCACTCTGGGAGATAAAGTTTGATTTGGGGGCAGTCTCCGCCGATGCCATCCAGGCTGTACACAGGAGCCGGTCAGTGCGTGCACAGCTGGAATAGCATGCGGTACATCGAGGGCTGCTGAGTCACCCAGACTGGATGGTGATCGGTGTGCACAGCGCTCTCCACCATGATCGCCGCTGCCTTCCTGGTGCTGCTCAGACCCTACAGCATCCAATGTGCCCTGCTGTTACTGCTCCTCATGCTGGGCACCATCGCCACCATCTCCTTCCTGTTCTGCTGGCACCGCAAGCTCCAGAAGGGCAGGCACCCCATGAAGACGGTGTTCAGCTACCGGCCCCGGAGCAGAGGTAGGACATGTAAGACACCATCTTTACCCTATTCTGTGTGTGCCATGTCATGTGTTACCTGCCACCCAGCATGTGTGCCCTGTGGTGAGGAGGAGGCACCCTGTACATGTGGCAGTCCTGAGTTTTACAGGATTTCCAGCAGGACTGCGGCAGACTTGTCTCCACCCATCCTATACAAAACTAGATGAGATGTTGGGACAGTGTACAGGGCAGAGTCCCCTATGCCACCTGCCTGCCAGCTCTGCCATGCCCTTGACAGCATAGAAGTTATATAAGAGGATTGCCTGATAATCCCTGTCAAAAGTGAAAGCCTGACACTGATTCTGTTTTCTCTTTCCAGATGCCCTCCTGAGATCCCATCATTTCCGCTCAGAGGTAACTGCATGCCCTCTTCCCTCAATGCCATGCTCTGTGCCCACTTCCCCTGCACTTGCAGTCGCTGCATCTTAGTCAGTGGCGTAACTACAACTAACTGGGCCCCACAGCAAATTTTTGAATGGGGCCCCCCCAGAAACTTCTTCGCAACCCACAACTCACATGCAACCCTCACTCTTGTGGCTAGTCAACATTGAGCTCTCCCAGACAAGGCCTGACAGCCGCTCCATCCGTTTCCTATAGTGTCACTGTATATAATGTCATTGTATAATACTGTTGAGGGGGCCCTGACAAAAAAATCAATTAGTCTCCCTCCTGAGGGGGCCCCTTGTGGGTCTGGGCCCCAAAGCAGCTGCTTCCCCTGCTTCCCCTATTGCTACGCCCCTGATCTTAGTATCTGATTAGACGATTCACATTGCACTACTTTTCCTTAGGACTATTTTCATGATACAAATCACTGGTTCATGTAACTTTTGTATTATTTTGTGGTCATAAAAGATGCCAAGAAAATCTCATGGCAGCATCTAGAGAAATAATGGCTTTGTAGTTATGTCAGGGCTACGGGGGGTTCCTAAGAACCCATGGATTATGAGTCCCCCCTAACAAGTGCAACCAGGGGTGCACCTAGCCTTTCTGCTGCCTGAGGCGAAAAATTAAATGGCGCCCCCCTTCCCCAATATCAATTTCTTAACCTAACCCCTTCCCTTCAGCCCATGGCCCTTCCACTGCCCCTACTTGGTGCTGCCTGAGGCAATCGCCTCACCTGGCCTCATTGGTGGTACAGCAACATACCCACTGCAAGTAAAAAAAATATGTATAGCAGGCGCTGGTGATAAGGCTGTGGCTACACGTATGGCTACACGTATGTGACACGTATGTGCGCTGCTGTCGCATGCGGCTCTATGGGGCTGCCAGAGATAGCTGAGCGCTTACACTCAGCTATCTCCAACAGTAACGTAGAGTTGAATTGAGTGGCGGGCATGTATGCCTGTCTGCCACTCCATTCAAATGGCCCCTGTTATCGTGATGGGCGGAGGACCCAGCGATCAGACAATTATTCCTTTTCCTGTGACTAGGGAATAAGTTGTCTTAGGCTACTTTCACACTAGCGGCAGGGGCTTCCGGCAGGCTGTTCCGGCGGGTGAACAGCCTGCTGAATCCGTGCTGCCACTAGTGCAGGTGTGCAGCCGGAACTACGCTCTGTCCCCATTCACTATAATGGGGGCGGGCCGGAGTTCCGGTCGCAGCACGGCAAACATGCCGAGAGGTGGCCGGACTATAATTACAACATGTTGTTATTTTAGTCCGGCCACCTCTCGTCATGTTTGCCGTGCTGCGACCAGAACTCCGGCCCGCCCCCATTATAGTGAATGGGGACAGAGCACTAGCGGCAGCACGGATCCGGCAGGCTGCTCGCCCGCCGGAACAGCCTGCTAGAAACACCTGCCTCTAGTGTGAAAGTAGCCTTAACAGCCTAACCCCTTTAACCTTATGTGGATTGAAGACCCGCAGCGCATGGCAGTTTATGCTGCAGGACGTCTTAAAATCTCACCCACTTTGTTGATATCCTGCAGTGTTTATTACGCATGTGAACAGACCCCTAAGGTTTAGTCCCATAAGAACTTATTTGGAATTAAAACAAAAATCATAATGAATATAAAACATTCTTGCATATATTCGTCGGCTAAATTCAAACAGTAAATTATCTGCACTTTGGCTCTAGAATTTATTTGAATCAACAATTTTTTTTACATAATCTCACGGCTTTTCAAGCCTGGACTTCGGGTGGATTTACTGTCCCCACTTGTAACTTATAGCAAAGAAAGATAGAAGATTTGGGTCGCCATGTGCAGCGTAGATCACAAGAGAAATAAAGACATCATTTGCAAAGTGGAACAGATGCCTTCTGACAGGTGTGAACATACTCTGTTCTGTACAGGAGACGTATACAGTATAATCAGTACAGGAGACGTATACAGTATAATCAGTACAGGAGATATATACAGTATAATCAGTACAGGAGACGTATACAGTATAATCAGTACAGGAGACGTATACAGTATAATCAGTACAGGAGATGTATACAGTATAATCAGTACAGGAGATGTATACAGTATGATCAGTACAGGGGACGTATACAGTATAATCAGTACAGGAGATGTATACAGTATAATCAGTACAGGAGATGTATACAGTATAATCAGTACAGGAGATGTATACAGTATAATCAGTACAAAAGACGTATACAGTATAATCAGTACAGGAGACGTATACAGTATAATCAGTGGAGGAGATATATACAGTATAATCAGTACATGAGACGTATACAGTATAATCAGTACAGGAGATGTATACAGTATAATCAGTACAGGAGACGTATACAGTATAATCAGTACAGGAGATATATACAGTATAATCAGTACAGGAGATATATACAGTATAATCAGTACAGGAGACGTATACAGTATAATCAGTGGAGGAGATATATACAGTATAATCAGTACAGGAGATGTATACAGTATAATCAGTACAGGAGACGTATACAGTATAATCAGTACAGGAGATATATACAGTATAATCAGTAGAGGAGATATATACAGTATAATCAGTACAGGGGACATATACAGTATAATCAGTACAGGGGACATATACAGTATAATCAGTACAGGAGACGTATACAGTATAATCAGTACAGGAGATATATACAGTATAATCAGTACAGGAGATATATACAGTATAATCAGTACAGGAGACGTATACAGTATAATCAGTACAGGAGATGTATACAGTAGTAATCAGTATCAGGACAGATGTATACAGTATAATCAGTACAGGAGATAGTATACAGTATAATCAGTACAGGAGATGTATACAGTATAATCAGTACAGGAGATGTATACAGTATAATCAGTACAGGAGATGTATACAGTATAATCAGTACAGGAGATGTATACAGTATAATCAGTACAGGAGATATATACAGTATAATCAGTACAGGAGATATATATACAGTATAATCAGTACAGGAGACGTATACAGTATAATCAGTATACAGGAGACGTATACAGTATAATCAGTAATCAGAGAGAGATATATACAGTATAATCAGTACAGGAGACGTATACAGTATAATCAGTACAGGAGATGTATACAGTAATCATACAGGAGAGTATACAGTATAATCAGTACAGGAGATATATACAGTATAATCAGTGGAGACGTATACAGTATAATATACAGTATAATCAGTACAGGAGAGATATACAGTATATCAGTATAACAGTACAGGAGATGTATACAGTATAATCAGTACAGGAGATGTATACAGTATAATCAGTACAGGAGATGTATACAGTATAATACAGTACAGACATATACAGTATAATCAGTACAGGAGATATACAGTATAATCAGTACAGAGTATACAGTATATTACAGGATAATCATCAGTACAGGAGAGACAGTATACAGTATAATCAGTACAGGAGATGTATACAGTATAATCAGTACAGGTATACAGTAATCAGTACAGGAAGATATACAGTATAATCAGTAGAGGAGATGTATACAGTATAATCAGTACAGGAGACGTATACAGTAAATCAGTACAATACAGTTATATCAATACAGGAGTACACAGGAGTATACAGACATGTATACAGTATAATCAGTACAGGAGTATACAGTATAATCAGTACAGGAGAGTATATACATATATCAGTACAGGGGAGTATACATATAACAGAGACGTATACAATCAGTACAGGAGATGTATACAGTACATATCAGTATAATCAGTACAGATGTATACAGTATAATCAGTACAGGAGACGATATATACAGTACATATAATCAGTACAGGAGATATATATACAGTATAATCAGTACAGGAGACGTATACAGTATAATCAGTACAGGAGACAGTATACAGTACAGTATAATCAGTACAGGAGAGACGATATACATATACAGTATAATCAGTACAGGAGATGTATACAGTATAATCAGTACAGGAGATACAGATATACAGTATAATCAGTACAGGTATACAGTAATCAGTACAGGAGAGTATACAGTATAATCAGTAACAGTAAGAGTACATATACAGTATAATCAGTACAGGGAGACGTATACAGTATATCAGTACAGGAGATGTATACAGTATAATCAGTACAGGAGATGTATACAGTATAATCAGTACAGGAACATATACAGTATAATATCAGTACAGGAGATGTATACAGTATAATCAGTACAGGAGACGTATACAGTATAATCAGTAGAGGAGAGTATACAGTATAATCAGTACAGGAGACGTATACAGTATAATCATACAGGAGATAGTATACAGTATTCAGTACAGAGACGTATACAGTATAATCAGTACAGGAGAGACGTATACAGTATATAATCATACAGGAGACGTATACAGTATAATCAGTACAGGAGATATATACAGTATAATCAGTACAGGAGATATATACAGTATAATCAGTACAGGAGACGTATACAGTATAATCAGTACAGGAGACGTATACAGTATAATCAGTAGAGGAGATGTATACAGTATAATCAGTACAGGAAACATATACAGTATAATCAGTACAGGAGATGTATACAGTATAATCAGTACAGGAAACGTATACAGTATAATCAGTAGAGGAGACGTATACAGTATAATCAGTACAGGAGACGTATACAGTATAATCAGTACAGGAGATATATATACAGTATAATCAGTACAGAGAGATGTATACAGTATAATCAGTACAGGACAGTATACAGTATAATCAGTACACAGAGTATACAGTTATACAGTACAGGGATGTATACAGTATAATACAGTACAGAGTACAGGAGACGTATACAGTATAATCAGTACAGGAGATATATACAGTATAATCAGTACAGGAGACGTATACAGTATAATCAGTACAGGAGACGTATACAGTATAATCAGTACAGGAGATATATACAGTATAATCAGTAGAGGAGATATATACAGTATAATCAGTAAGTATACAGATCAGTACAGATTATACAGTATAATCAGTACAGGAGATGTATACAGTATAATCAGTACAGGAAACATATACAGTATAATCAGTACAGGAGATTATACAGTATAATCAGTACAGGAAACGTATACAGTATAATAGTAGAGGACGTATACAGTATAATCATACAGGAGAGTATACAGTATATCAGACAGATATAGTATATATACAGTATAATCAGTATACAGGAGATGTATACAGTAGTATACAGATACAGTTCAGAGTACAGGAGTATATACAGTATAATCAGTACAGGAAGATATATACAGTATAATCAGTACAGGAGAGTATACAGTAATCAGTACAGGATACAGTATACAGTATAAATCAGTACAGGAGATATATACAGTATAATCAGTACAGGAGTATACAGTATCAGACAGTATAATCAGTATACAGTACATAATCAGTACAGATATACAGTATAATCAGTACACAGTATACAGTATACACATGTATACACAGTACAGGAGACATATACAGTATAATCAGTAGAGGAGATGTATACAGTATAATCAGTACAGGAGACGTATACAGTAATCAGTACAGGAGAGTTATACAGTATAACATACATCAGTACAGTATAATCAGTACAGGAGATACAGTATAATTACAGTATAATCAGTATAACAGACGTACAGATACAGTATACAGTATAATTCAGTACAGGTACAGACGTATACAGTATAATCAGTACAGGAGATACAGATAATCAGTAAGGGTATACAGTAATCAGTACAGGAGACGTATACAGTACAATCAGTACAGGAGATATATACAGTATAATCAGTACAGGAGACGTATACGGTATAATCAGTACAGGAGATATATACAGTATAATCAGTACAGGGGACGTATACAGTATAATCAGTACAGGAGATGTATACAGTATAATCAGTACAGGAGATATATACAGTATAATCAGTACAGGAGACGTATACAGTATAATCAGTACAGGAGATATATACAGTATAATCAGTACAGGAGACGTATACAGTATAATCAGTACAGGAGACATGTACTGTATACTTATTAATGGAAACTTGTGTAGTATACTGAATACATGATACATGTACAGTATGATTAATATGACATCTGTGAACTGTATAATAAGTATAGGAGACATATACTGTATACTTGGTAATGGAGATGTGTACAGTATGATAAATAGGGCATCTGTGTACAGCATAATCAGTACAAGAGACGTGTACAGTATAGTGAGTACAAGACATGTACACTACAGTCTTACAGAAGACTTGTATAGTATATTAAGTACAGGAGATGTATACAGTGTGATAAATATGGCATCTGTGTATGGTATCATCCATACAGGAGATATGTATGGTATTATTGCTACAGGAGCTGTGTTTGGTATAATCCGTATAGGAGATATGTGTACGGTATAATTGGTACAGGAGATATGTATGGTGTAACTGGTAGAGGAGCTGTGTACAGTGTAGTCAGTACAGGGGCACTTGGTGTTGTCGGTGGAAGGGTCAAGTGTGGTGTAGTTGATACTGGGGCTGTATGTGGTATAATAACAAAGTGAAATCTGAAAGGTTTATCACTCTCTTATTAAATGTCTTGAGTCCTGAATTCCATAGCCAGAGGACAATCAAAAAAAGTATGTGGTCTTATGGGAAGGAACGATGCAAAGCAGCAACCTGAATGCTTTAGTGTGTTGCAGGATTAATTGAAATGTTGTAACTGAGAATGTCTGAATGAATGCCGCAAGCGAAGCAATGCATAATGAATAAAAGGATGAATCATTAACTAGCCAAATTCATGGTATATCATCTGAACCCTAAGCTGCCTCACATCCTGCAGTATAAGGCCAGTCAGATGAGCGTATCCGTGGGAAACATGTTCCGTGAGACAGTGTGAACTCTGCTCCTTTGAATCCTGAATCTATCTGAAATGAATGGCATATCCTGTAGATCAGGGGCATACTTTTAATGGAGGCAGATCATGCAGCTGCTATGGGGCCTGTGGGGAGAAGGGACCCGCATGGGAACTTCTCTTCCCAATATGAATGAAATGCATTTTCATGCAGCTACCACTAGGGGGCTCAATGGACGAGATTATTACAGTAACTGTATAAATGCATTGAGCTCCATCTGATGGTGGCTGCAGGCAGCCAGTTTTGCAATATGTTAAGGTAAGCAGTGATTTAGAACTGACTTGGGGAAGATTTATCAATCTACTCATGGTAGTTTGGTCTGTTGTAAATACTTTGAGAACTATGTGGTGCAGAATGAGCCCCATATTTTTGAAACACTTTTTCTGACATAGAATTCGGATAAAATGGGGCCAAGGACAGCTTCTTCTAAGTATATTTTTTATTATAAAATATATTCCGCTCAATTAAAAAAATAAAACTTAAATGCATCAGAAATCTGGGGTGTTGCACTTTGCATGCTGCGTATTTCCTGTTTTCAGCAACTAAACCTTAGGGCTTCTGTTTAGACTAAGACATGGTAAGCAGAGTCATCTCATTATGCTTATAAGGCAGGGATTTTAAAGGCTATGGACACTTTTGCGCTGAATTTTTTTTATTGTTTTGGCTTCTAAATGCAAAATTATGCAACTTTCTTAACAGTCTTCAATGAAAATGACTCAGTGATAACGTGTGCAAGAAATGCATGTGACCACTGAAGTTCAGTAGGCATGTTTCATTACTGACACGTCCCCACTAAGGCCATTCATTGGCTGGCAGCAGTAATGTGGATGTAGACATCACATCACACTTCTGGTTTGTGGAGACTGCAAGAAAAGCACTGGAACCAGGCGGCTCCGACAAGATGAGTTCTGTTATTTTTTTTCAGACCATGCCTGGCCAATTTTTATAGATCTCAGACAACCCCTGTAATGACAGATGACAGCTCTATTATGCTAGCTGTAGATAAGGCATGTATGCAGATCCCACACCCTGGAGACACATTTTAATGGTGTTTGTCCTATAACATGTACCCCAAAATGATAACAAAGAAAACTACAAGTCGTCCTACATAAATCAAGCCCTTTAGAACCAAAAATAAAATAGTTATGCGATGCAAAACCTTTTTCTTTTAAAAAAAAAAGGGGTTTTCATTGTGCAAAAGTAGTAAAACCTGGAAAAATCTATTGGGATCATTTATCAAACTGGTGTAAAGCAGAACTGGCTTAGTTGCCTATAGCAACCACTTAGATTCCACCTTTCAGTTTGGGCAGCTCCTTTTGAAAATGAACAGTGGAATCTGATTGGTTACTGTGGGCAACTAAGCCAGTTCTACCTTACACCAGTTTGATAAATGACCCCATCTATGTATTTGGCATTGCTGTAATCGTATTGTGAATAAAGCTATCATGTTATTTATTCCAAAAAGTGAACACTGCAAAATTTAGCAGTGGCGGTATTGCTGTTTTTTCCCATCCATCAAAAAAGTTCATAAAATGTAATTAGTAAGTTATGTGTACCCCATAATGGTGCCATTAAAAACAACTTGTTCCACATAAAAACAAGCTCTTATATGGCTACATTGACAGAAAAAATAAATAAAAACGTTATAGCTCTTGGAATGCGACAATGAAAAATGAAATTGCCTAGTCATTAGGGCCAAAAACAGGCTGCTCACTAAGGAGCTAATGAGTTTTTTCTGGGATCAGAATACTGATGTCCTATCCTTAAAGAGGCGCTGTACTTTGGGAAAAGTTATGTCATACATTTTACCACTTTAAGATAGACCATCAATATCAGATCTGTCTGACTCTCCGCACCCGTTTCGTGTTCAGCTACTTGAAGGGGTTGTGCCCTTTTTGTGAGCGCTGCAGCCTCTTTAGTGTTTACCTCAGTACCCTTTCTTTCACATCCACGGGCATAGAAAGGGTAAAAAGCTTCCAGAGAGGCGGCGATATCAAACACCATCTCTTGGATACGGAGGCTTTTTAGATCTTCAATCTGCAAACCAGAACTCCAAATGGTCTCAGTTTGAGAGAGAAATGAATGTGTCATACTGATCTGTGATACTGAATGTCTCTGTTTCCCATGTATTTATTTCTTTATTTAATCATGTATTATCTTTCACGTTCCATTCTAACTTATATTATATAATCTTGTAATATTTGGCCATTTTATTTTCAGAGTTGCATGTTACGATTTTTGCTAACAATTGCTATTTTGAGAGGTAGTATGTTACAATTATGAACTACTACGCACGAATGCATTTTGTCCTTGGGTTTCAGTAGTTAAATTGGTGTGGTATGGCTACATGGAGCGTCCATGCTGCGGTTGGAAAGTGGCTGCTTTGCAGTCATACGAGCCACATTGTTTTTTTGCATTTTTTTAAAATGACCACATGGTAACAAGACCGCTAGGCCATTGTAATGTGGAGTACTAGTATTTGACAAATGGCCATATAGTGGGACTGTAGAACCCTCTGTCACTACTTTTTATATAACTAATACACTTTTATTCAAAGTACCATGAACTTATCTAGTGTCACCAATATATACACATATCCAATATATCCATTTCCTACAGCAGTGTGCTTCTTACTATCAATATATAACTATGTCCACAGCGTGTGTGATCATCTATGTTATATTGGAGGAATTACATCATTCCACTTATTCCCATCTATTTTGTATACCTAGTACCTACATTGACATAGAGTCACCATATGGACATTTGTCAATGGGTAGTACTCTATAATATACTATTCCACTTTGAGTTAGGGCTGGGCGATTAATCGAATTAATTCGATTAATTTGCCAATTGAAAGCCTCACGATTTTATTTTTTAGGAAAATCGTGAACTCGATTTTCCTAAAATTGCGCCCGCCAGATAAAATAAAAAAAATATCTCACCTGTCCTGCGCCGCGGCTCCGCTACGGTGTCCGGCGCTCCTCTTCTTCTCCGGGGCCGCGCTGCACTGTCCTGACCACGTACAGCGTCAGGACGTAGTGTGCGCACTCTGACCTCACACTGCACACAGTCAGGTGACAGTACAGCGCCGGGAGAAGAAGACTGAGGAGCGCCGGACCTGGAGCGGAGCTGCGGCGCAGGACAGGTAAGGGATTTTTTTTATTTTATTCTTATGGTGGCCTAGTGGGCTGTTCTGAGGGCTGAAGGGGGCACTACTGTGGGCTAATCTGAGGTTTCAAGGGGGCACTACTGTGGGCTGTTCTGAGGTCTGAAGGGGCACTACTGTGGGCTAATCTGAGGTCTCAAGGGCGCACTAATGTGGGCTAATCTGAGGTCTGATGGGGGCACACTGGGCTGATGTGGGGTCTGATGGGGCACAATGGGCTGATGTGGGGTCTGATGGGGCACAATGGGCTGATGTGGGGTCTGATGGGGCACGATGGGCTGATGTGGGGTCTGATGGGGCACAATGGGCTGATGTGGGGTCTGATGGGGCACAATGGGCTTATCTGAGGTCTGATGAGGGCACACTGGGCTGATGTGGGGTCTGATGGGGGCACAGTAGGCTTTTTTTATTTATTTTTTTATATTTTTAATAACATAAGAAAATCGAGATTTAAATCGTTAATCGTCCAAAATTTTTAAAAAATCAAGATTTTTTTTTTTGGCCATATCGCCCAGCTCTACTTTGAGTACACATTCTGTCTATCTGAGTGTATTTGACACCATATGTTTTATGTGATTTATGTTTCATTTAATGTTGTTGATTGTAACCCTACTCCTTTATGTTTTTAGCCGCATTATGAATTCTTGTAAGTTTTATACAACCTATTTTATTTATATTTATTTTTATAACCCAAATTGTCTATCAAATTTTATAAAATTGGCAATAAAGTGCCTACATCCAAATCCGGTTCTCCCAGCCAGAGTCTTATCTGTATTTATTTTATCAAAGTGTCTGTATATCAATGTATAGACCGGCCTATTTTACTCTACCTTTTAGGATTGAGAAATGAGTCCTGGCACTCAGAAGCACATCATATCTCTTTTATCTCACCATTACTCCTTAATTTGCTTAAAGAAGAACTCCCGCAAAATTTTTAATTCTCTGACCTGTTAGAAAGGTGCATGATATAATCTGTAGTGAATGTCATTTTCTTATCAGAGGCTGAAATTGAGAGTTTCCACTCTCTTCTTATTGTAGCTGGGTCATGTGACCAACTCCCTGACCTCCAACTGACCCAGGACAGCAAGCCAGTCACTTCTCTATTCATTCCTATGAGACTGATAGTGAGGCTCCCATAGGAATGCATACAAAATTAGTTTTCCTGTCCACACATAAGGTGCTGTGTGAGTTGGTGGATCTAATTCCTAGTCACATGACACAGATAAGAAACTTCAGGATGATATAACTCAAAAATTCAGCTACTAGTAAGAAAATGACAATCACTACAAATTTTATCATGTACCTTTCTAGCAGGACATGGAATAACATTTTTTGCGGGAGTTGTCTGGGTTCAGAGGTGAACCTAGACATAAACAAAACCTCTTCTTCACTCATTTAACATGTCTGAATGGAGCATCGGAGCATTTCCTGCTCCGATGCTTCCCCTTGCTCTGCATTGTGCAAGGTAAGGTCTGTTTTGATGTTTGACATCACCGGCACAAATGGGCGGTCTATAGCACTGCCCTAGCCTCTAAAACAACCTAGGGCATCGCTATAGACCGCCCATTTGTGCCAGTGACATTATTGAGATTACTGCCCGGCGGAAGTCTCCACCTTGCATACTCATGTGAAGCCCAGTACGTCACCGGCAGTAAAGAAAACAGACCTTATCCAGTGCTAGGACAAAGGGGAGCATCAGAGCAAGAAATTCTCCAGTGCTCCACTCAGATATGCTGAATGAGTGAAGAAGAGGTTATGCGGACAACCCCATGTTTGACGTCAAGAGATGTCACTCTATGGGTGGATTTGAAGATCCACCGGTCTTCTACACGTTCCTTTCCCTTCTGCCCGTTTTGAGCCAATTACTTGAATAGGACAAAGCTGCCATACCCTGTTCTGCCCCTACAATATGTGCAGCTTACAGGTAGATGGGCCAATGTAAACAAGAAGAGGCCATAGGCTCTCATGAGTACTGTGCTCCCTTCAGAGGTGACAAGAGTCTGACCCCCACTGATCTGATATTGATAGCCATCTGCACTGCTTTTTGCACTAGGTGGAGAGGATCCCGGCTTGTGTCACCACCATGTAAAGAGTGAATGCTGCATGGAGAGTAGTCACAGCCTGTATTGACCAACATTGCTATCTTCATAACTGCCACTAAAGAGAGGCTTCAGAGCAGCGTTGTCAATGCCCAATGAGTTGGGTATCCTCCCCAGTTATGTTTAATATAGACTGATGATGTGACAGATATGAGGCAACACAGAAGAAATGCAGACAGTGTAGTCATATTCTGCGGCCAGGCCAGCTTCAATGACTCTTCAGTATTCAGTACACTGCACCAGCATGACTGAGCTGAGTCATGCTGGAAAATATAATTATGGCTTTTTTTATTTGAAGTCCTGTTTGCAGACAACTTGAAGACAAAATTTGCTAGATTACCTATTATGTTTTATACATTATTTACAATGAGTCACACCTCCTTGTAACTACTTCATCCTTGTAATGTCCTTCATCAGCTCAGATCTGGTATCCAAGTGCTGAGCAAAGCAATAAGCATTTCAAGGTGGAGACGGATTTTAAAAACCAACATCATCCTTTCACGGTCAGAAATACCGTAACCATGTCTGAAACTGTAGTCTTGTGAAATAATGATTTGCTGAGTGGATGTGTGCAGAGCTTCCTAGGATTCTGGTCTAACTGCAGATTTACTAATGCTGTCTAATTTTTAGACTAGACAGTTTTTAGTACATTTAAGGCCCCCATACACATAACTGTACTGTCAGTGGGTTCATCCTACAGTGTAATGTATGTGAGGATCTCCAAAAATCCCCTGACAGATGATGTTGGGGGAGAGAAGGATAGAGCGAAATTAATATTTTCGCCTAATCCTTTTGCACTCCCTGGAAATAAGCCATTGCCACTTGTGTCTGGCAGCGGCTTTCTCCTCTCTCCCCACTGAATACACATACATGGGGAATGTGCATGGGGAAGCCGGGTGAGATAGCCGACAGCTATTGAATGTGTATTGCTGCACTTGGACTGTCTAGTCTAAGTTTACACCATCTAGTAGTTGGCTTACTTTACACCGGAATCATGCGCCAAAATATTTGTGAGTTTTTGACACACGTTGCGGGAAACTGTTAAAGATTGGCATTACCTATGTGCTTTAGTGAGTTGTGCTTAATTTATTAAGAGGAAGATGCCGCCGCGAACTGCCGGAGGCTCTGTTTCTACCGTCAATCCCTGCCCCCTTTTCTCTACACTTTAGAAAAGTGTTGAGAAGTGCAAAAATTCACAAAAATTGAGGAACAATTCATTTGTTTTTAATGCCATAGTCACATCACAATTCACTTTCCTTCTCAGTAGACCATGTTCCCTTTCCGCAAAGCCATGTCCCCTTGTCAGGTAAACCTTAAAAAGTCTAAACTGCTTAATAAATGTGGTGCAAGGTATTAGCAAAGGATTATTTTGCACAAATTACACTAGAATTCTGGTGCATTTTGATTAGAAAATCTCCCCCTTGTTAGGATCAAGATTCAAGGGCATTCATAGAGTAGAAAATAGCCCATAGTAAGAACCAGAGAATCCTTCTCTTGTGTGAGCTCATGTCATCATTACACACAGGCTCAGACTGGCCCACAGGGGAACAGGGGAATCCCCCAGTGGGCCCCTGAGAAAGGTGGGCCCCGGCCCACCAGCACAGCATCTCAAATAACCTATATCAATATAAAAAAAACTGGATAGACTATCCAGTTTATTATTATAGACTCATCAGAAGGTTAAGATGGCCTCTAGGAATAGAGGCAGACTAGCCAGTATCCTCTCTTCCCTGGGACCAACTTTTTGAAGTTGTTGCAGAGACCCCCATAATCAATCATTTTGTAGCGTCTTGATGCTGTCTGCCTCTGTGTGGACAGGTATTATTTGCATGTCGCTGTACAGTGGGCCCCCAGAATTAATTTTACTGGTGGGCCCTAGGCATCCCAGTCCGACACTGATTACTCACCATCCCAACAGGGTACCTTAGTGCATTTTAACCATCTTAACCTCTTTCTATCACTTCCAGAAGAATTAGTCTCTTGTGGTTCCCACATTACTTGTTAGCTAATGTTGCTTTAATTGGGAAGAAGAGTAGCCATCTGCCTTTAGTTCGAACCCCCCCCCCCCACCTGACCACACCACCAGGCACAGGCATCATCGTCTTTCATGGGCCAGGGAGCATCTATGCTGGATGAGGGATCAGTGTGCCTCAGTGCTGTCCACTGATGAAAGTCGATTCACATTGAGCAGAAATGATGGCCACCAATGATGTTGGAGACGTGAAGGAGAGCGCTATCATCAGCCACAGACGAGCCTTTGGTGGTGGTGGTTGTGTAATAGTGCGGGCAGGTGTGTCTAGTCAATACAGAACTGCCCTACACTTTGTGAATGTTACAGTGACAAGCTTATACTACTTAAATAACATCATTAATCCAGTCATTGTGCCTCTGAATGAACAACACAGGCCTAATTTCATTTTCATGGATGACAATGTGCCAGCTTGAGGTTGCATCATTTGTGAATGGCTGCTGGAGACTGGGGTACCTCAATTGGAGTCGGCTACATTTTGTCGAGACGTGAATCCCATTGAAAACCTATGGGATCAGCAGAGTTTCCGTGCAGAGGCTCGTAACTCTGTACCCCAGAACCCCAATGACTTGAAGGCCCCCCTGTAAAAAGAGTGGGATGCAGAAAATAAGTTGTCTTGAAATTAATGTTCATGACCATATGAAAAGTTATTCAGACATTGACATTTTTTGTGCGGGTATACTCACCACTGCACCATTGCATGCTTTTAATTAAATACTCTATTTTCATGATACAATATCACTGTAGCGTGAACTTTATGCTTTCCATGAGTTTCCCCCGAAAGCCAAATATCCCTAACTTTTTGTGAGTAGTGTATATTTTTTGCAATTATTTGGCACCTGGTCTCACTGAGATTTGTTACCTTATCATGGATAGATTGTGTGGAAGGAGGAAGGTGGAGGTTCATTCATTCATTTTTTTTTTTTACCATATACCTCCCCTGTAACACTGTTTCAATGGTTTTTAAATTGGTTTGTGATCATGTTTTAGACATTAATAATTTTTGAGATTTAACCATGGGACTTTTTGGTGTGTTCTTTGTTGGAACTGAGCATAAAACTTATAAATTGAAAAAATGTGTTTATACAATGAGATGTGTTTTCGCTTAAATAAATTGGACACTAGCAGGATTTGTCATCTCCTTCTACATATAGCTCCACTGTTGTTAGGTGTTAGGTGTTGGAGCCTGGTTACAAATGCTAACTCTGCAATCCCAATAGGTGAACCTGGGTTAAAAGGGTTTTTCACCTAAGTACTTTATTCAGTAGAGTTTTTCCACTATATGTAAATATCTATAAACAAGAAAGGTATAAAACCGCCACTGGCGTTTCTTAGGTTTTTCACCCAAACTTTTGAAGATAGAGACTACAGCCATCCATGACCACAAAGCAGAGCTTTAAAATGTATGCATTAGAAAGCCAATTGAAACCTGACAGTGGGATTCGCCAGGTTTCTGGCAGATTATAGATAAGCGAATTTCCTGAAATTTCTTCTGGTCTGATTTGCATGAATTGGTTGTAAAAATTGATCCGGTGTGAATAAATTTGGTTAGTGCCCCAACTGCCCTTAAAAATATCCAATCTTTCTCTAACACCAAGACAGCATTAAGAATGTCAAAGTGACAGTGACTTATATGGCTATGGGTAAATGGGTGGTAGTTGGTGGTAACAAACAGCCTGTATAAAAACACACTGCACTGTCAGATTTTTTTAAATTAAAACACATTTAAAAAATTATCCCTTTTTGGTGACAGATGTATTTTACTCTGTCTTCCCACTCTAGAATGGTGGTAGCCATTTAGAGAAATTGATTTATTTAGAATTGATTTGTTTTTCTCTAGCTGGCATCTATTACAGTTATAGCAGTCATCATTCTGTGAAAAATAAACGTCATGATGCCAAAAGGTAATTATAGTGCTTGAAAAAGCACTATACTGTTATTCCTTTTCTTTATTATAGTGCTTGAAAAAGCACTATACTGTTATTCCAATTCTTTATTATTATTATTATTATAGTGCTTGAAAAAGCACTATACTGTTATTCCAATTCTTTATTATTATTATTATTATTATTCTTATTCTTCTCCGTAAATTTCTGCAATTAATACAGGCCGAACCGCTTGGCGTACAGACTCCGTTCAAAGTGCGTTTCGAAGCCCTCGATGGTGACAGGTGTGCTATGTATTTTTGGAGTCGATCGGATTTGTCGTTTTTAAGATATCACAGGTTAAACCCCAAAAAATTCCCCATAGGAATGAATGGAGAGGCTAGAGTGGAGACCAATCAGCCAATCACAGTGAATATGCAAATAGCAACACCATATATGGCACAGCATCCACACACTGCAGAAGTCTTAGATATATTGAGGAGCTCAACCAGACCTAAGGATAAGGGTTGCATAGGAATGAATGGAGAAGTTGAATAGAGACCAATCAGCCAATCACAGCTCAATATGCAAATAGGCAGCGCCATATATGGCACAGCATCCACACAGTGGAGGTCTTAGAGATATCTGGGCATAATATACAGGGGAGATTCCTCAGACCAGAGGATAAGGGGGCATTCACATGTCTGTTATAAAGAGCCGTGATCACAGGTCTCGGGGGACACACTGGCAGAAGAGGGGTTAATCCGCCATTTTGGATTCTGTTAAACAGTCTATTTATGCTGAAAGAGACTTGCACCTGTGAGAGTCACAAAATGGCCGCCGAGTCCCCATGTGTTAACAGACAGCATGGCCGTTTCGCTCCCTCAGCTGAGCGCAGAGTCAAACTTCAAGGGGCTTACCAGAGTGACTCTTAAAGGGATAATCACTCTTAAAGGGGCAGTTGCTCTTAAAGGGGCTGCCACTTTTAAATGGGCAGTTCCTCTTAAAGGGGCAATCGCTCTTAAAGGGACAGACACTCTTAAAGGGAAAGTCACACTTAAAAGGAAAGTAGCTCTTAAAGAGGCAGACACTCTAAAAAGGGGCAGTCGCTCTTAAAGGGGCAGTCGCTCTTAAAGGGGCAGTCGCTTTTAAAGGGGCAGTTACTCTTAAAGGGGTAGTCGCTTTTAAAGGGGTAGTCACTCTTAAAGGGGCAGTTACTCTTAAAGGGGCATACACTCAAAGTAGCAGTCACTCAAAAAGGGACAGTCACTCTTAAAGAGGTAGCCGCTCTTAAAGGGGCAGCCGCTCTTAAAGACATAGTCGCTCTTAAAGGGACAGTCGCTCTTAAAGGGAAAGTCACACTTAAAAGGACATTAGCTCTTAAAGGGGCAGTCACTGTTAAAGGGGCAGTCGCTCTTAAAGGGGCAGTCACTCTTAATAAGTCAGTCACTCTTAAAGGGACATCACTTTTAAAGGGACAGTCACTCTTAAAGGGGCAGTCACTCTTAAAGGGGCATACACTTTTAAAGAGATAGCCACTCTTAAAGGGAAAGTCACACTTAAAAGGACATTAGCTCTTAAAGGGGCAGTCACTGTTAAAGGGGCAGTCGCTCTTAAAGGGGCAGTCAATCTTAAAGGGACAGTCGCTTTTAAAAAGACAGGAACTCTTAAAGGGATAGTCACTCTTAAAGGGATAGTCACTCTTAAAGGGGCAGTCACTTTTAAAGGGATAGTCACTCTTAAAGGGATAGTCACTCTTAACGGGATAGTCACTCTTAACGGGACAGTCACTCTTAACGGGACAGTCACTCTTAAAGGGACAGACACTCTTAAAGGGGCAGTTACCCTTAAAGGGACAGTTACTCTTAAAAGGGCAGACACTCTTAAAGGGGTAGTCACTTTTAAAGGGACAGACACTCTTAAAGGGACAGACACTCTTAAAGGGATAGACACTCTTAAGGGGGCAGTCCCTCTAAAAGGGGCAGCCACTCTGAATGGGACAGTCCCTCTTAAAAGGGCAGCCACTCTTAAAGGGGCAATCGCTCTTAAAGGGACAGACACTCTTAAAGAGATAGCCACTCTTAAAGGGAAAGTCACACTTAAAAGGACATTAGCTCTTAAAGGGGCAGTCACTGTTAAAGGGGCAGTCGCTCTTAAAGGGGCAGTCACTCTTAATAAGTCAGTCACTCTTAAAGGGACATCACTCTTAAAGGGACATCACTCTTAAAGGGGCAGTCACTCTTAAAGGGGCATACACTCAAAGTAGCAGTCACTCAAAAAGGGACAGTCACTCTTAAAGAGGTAGCCGCTCTTAAAGGGGCAGCCGCTCTTAAAGGGACAGTCGCTTTTAAAAAGACAGGAACTCTTAAAGGGACAGTCACTCTTAAAGGGACAGTCACTCTTAAAGGGACAGTCACTCTTAAAGGGATAGTCACTCTTAAAGGGATAATCGCTCTTAAAGGGATAATCGCTCTTAAAGGGGTAGCCGCTCTTAAAGGGGTAGCCACTCTTAAAGGGGTAGCCACTCTTAAAGGGGCAGTCGCTCTTAAAAAGGCAGTCGCTCTTAAAGGGTCAGGCACTCTTAAAGGGATAGTCACTTTTAAAGGGAAGACATTCTTTAAAAGGCAGTCCCTCTTAATGGGACAACCACTCTTAAAGGGGCAGCCACTCTTAAAAGGGCAGTCCCTCTTAAAGGGGCAGTCACTTTTAAAGGGATAAACACTCTTAAAGGGATAGAAACCCTTAAAGGGGCAGCACTCTTAAAGGGACAGTAACTCTTAAAGGGGCAGTCACAAAGGTACACTCTGTAAGTCACTGTTAAAGGTGCGTTCTTTTCAAGCACTATGTATTTTCTCCTGGAAATGCAAATCTAGTTATTATTCTTATTCTTCTCCGTAAATTTCTGCAATTAATACAGGCCGAACCGCTTGGCGTACAGACTCCGTTCAAAGTGCGTTTCGAAGCCCTCGATGGTGACAGGTGTGCTATGTATTTTTGGAGTCGATCGGATTTGTCGTTTTTAAGATATCACAGGTTAAACCCCAAAAAATTCCCCATAGGAATGAATGGAGAGGCTAGAGTGGAGACCAATCAGCCAATCACAGTGAATATGCAAATAGCAACACCATATATGGCACAGCATCCACACACTGCAGAAGTCTTAGATATATTGAGGAGCTCAACCAGACCTAAGGATAAGGGTTGCATAGGAATGAATGGAGAAGTTGAATAGAGACCAATCAGCCAATCACAGCTCAATATGCAAATAGGCAGCGCCATATATGGCACAGCATCCACACAGTGGAGGTCTTAGAGATATCTGGGCATAATATACAGGGGAGATTCCTCAGACCAGAGGATAAGGGGGCATTCACATGTCTGTTATAAAGAGCCGTGATCACAGGTCTCGGGGGACACACTGGCAGAAGAGGGGTTAATCCGCCATTTTGGATTCTGTTAAACAGTCTATTTATGCTGAAAGAGACTTGCACCTGTGAGAGTCACAAAATGGCCGCCGAGTCCCCATGTGTTAACAGACAGCATGGCCGTTTCGCTCCCTCAGCTGAGCGCAGAGTCAAACTTTCAAGGGGCTTAC
>ONZH01000563.1:0-50141 GCA_900303285.1 Rhinella marina | reverse complement strand
CCCTGGTATTCGGATTTGGTTATGCTGGTTCCAGGGGCAACGGTTATATTTGGTGGTGTCTCGGTTGTTCTCCGTGACACGGCTTCCATGTTGCTCATGTGTGTCCTGGCATTCTGCTGCGGTAGTAGCCGTGGTTGCCAGGGGCAACGTGTAGTTTTGGTTGCTGGTATGTTCCCTTATTGCATACTTCCCTTCCTTCCCTGTCTGGTTCTCATGGGGTTAACATATTGACCTGGGTGTGGTCACTAGGTGCTTTTATTCTGTTGTTGCTAGCCTGGTGGAGTTAGTTGTGCTCCAGCCTCCGTTGGTGCTGGAGCTATGCACCTTCCTGGGATTCCATCTGCCCAGTCCTTGTGGCCACTTAATATGTCATCGAGGTCTTCCCGAGGTCCTCTCATCCCCTTCCCTTATTCCTGTTATTTGGTTTATGTACGGGTGGGTGTTTGGTCTGTGACTGCCATGTGTCTTCTGACATGGAGTCCAGACATTTCCTGTATGTATGTGCCTTCGGTGAGAGGGCTCGAGGGTTCCCCGGAGGGGGAACAGCGATACTGTGAGTTGTTGCCGGTGAGCTGGTTTCTGGGTTGTTGTGTGTACTGAGTCCTGTTAGGTGTTCGGGTTCCAGTACATGTGCCTGGGCTCAGTCTTTGGTGTGTGGACTGCTGGTGCTTCTTCAGCAGTATCAGCAGGTAAGTTGCCAGGTGCACCGGGACCATCCTGGAGGTGCAGTCAGTGAGTTCTGGATAAGTGCATCCCTACCATCTGGGGCTCTGTGAAGAACGGGGCTCACTGGGTTTCTGCCCTCTGGGTTTGGTTTCTGGTGTTTCCGGTGCACTTGGTTCAGTGGTTTTCCTTGCCACTGGCTTCTTGCCTGCTGATTGGTTTTCATCTCACTGTAGTGTATCGGTGTATGCTCGGTGTGGAGTTTCCCCTCCCATACCGCAGCGTGACATAGAGGCTCAGTTCACCAACCTTTTGAAACGCCCCCTTCATCTTGAGTGACAGGGCCAGGCAGCTTTCTTCTCCTCCTGCCGGCCCAGTCCTCGGTCTACATCCTGCTCCTGCGCCGTGTCGTTCATTATTCACAGGCGCAGTGAGTGAAGGATGCTGGCAATCTCCTGGCTTCTTCACTGCACCTGCGCTGTGCTCGACTGTGACGTATTCGGCGCAGGCACAGTGAGGAAACTGGGAGCCTGCCAGCATCCTTCACTCACTGTGCCTGCGCCAAATAATGAACGGCACTGTGCAGGAGCGGGATTTAGACCGAGGACAGGGCCGGCAGGAGGAGAAGAAAGCTGCCTGGCCCTGTCAATTAAGATGAAGGGGGCGTTTCAAAAGGTGGGCAAATGGAGCCTCTAAGAGCAGGGGTAATTCCCCCCTTCTCCTAGAGGCTTATTAGCATAACATAAGCATTCAAATTATATAAAAACGGGGGCACCAATAAATTAATGAAATACATATTTAGAATCAGGTGACATTAGCACATCTCTAATGTCAGCCTGATTCATACCCAAAAAACGGATGACAGAAACCCTTTTTTATGCAGTCTCTTTTTCTTAAGGGGAGGTCCTGGGATTTAAAAGTTCGGGGTTATCTATTTGTTTAGGGGGTTTGAGTTTATTTCTGGGAGTGTATTTATCCTGGGGTTCGGTAGTGGCGTCTGAATTTATTTATGTTGTCCTAGAAGCTGGTGTCACTGTACAAGTGAGAGGAAAAAGGTGTCTTCGCAAAAAACTCTATAGTCATCAGCAGAAGTTGTCATGGTAGTCTGGGCCAGATGGAGAGGAAAAGGATAGAAACCATCTACAATCAGAGGGGACATCTCCTGTGTGGGAAATCTTTGTATTCCACAAAAAATCTCTTGTGTAGTCCGGCTGTAATTGACATCTGAACATTACTGTTTCCCTTGTCGAGAGGATGAGTCTCTACGTAGTGATGACTGGATACTGTCGGTGTGTAGGGACACAGCCATTTGACAAGGAGAATGGTAACAGTCCGTTGTCAATCCTAGCACACAGTGGTGGTGATATCTATAGACACACCACAGCAGGGTAAAGGTGGGGGCCAAGTGTTAGGAACAGTCCATGTCCAATGATCTACTTAATCCATCACAGTTTTTGCCCTACTTTTTGCAATAGAGCGAACCTTGGTCACCGACTTCACAACCTCCTCTTGGGATAAACCATGTCCGTTCCAAACAAATTATGCAATTCAATAATTGAGCGTATCGATAACAACTCTCTGACCACTTGCTGACAATTGACACCATTCCCCATTACTTTGTAGGCTATATGCAATACCTGCCTGTCTTTGCATCCACCTTCCATGTCCTCATGTGAACCGGACCTTCTTGAGGCATAAAGATCAGACACATAAAGTGTAGATACACTCTGAGTCATCAGCAGACCCGCTAATTACCCGTAACCGACGCTCGCCTGGCTCGTTTCAGGCAAAGCCTTGGGTTTCTTTACATATTTCACAACGTGGCCCTTGATAGCTTAATAGCAGCGAGCCTTGTCTACTTCTCATAGCCGAAATGAAAAATGAGTTCTCCTGCAGAAATCAATGTGAACCAATGATAGGTGAAACGGCCGAGGTGATTTTGCTATTTCTCCCAGAGACTAAAAAAAAAAAAAAAAACATTTTGCAAATCAGATCTTGAGCTTTTGTGGCTTTCCAATTAACGGCCATGACGATGCGGCCACATCAATGATTTCAATTTACTCATAATAAATCATGGCTAATAAGAAACCCGGTCTTGGTTTGTTTCGAGGCCGTGAAAAGTCTCTCCTCGGGCAACGTAATGTACAATGCAAGACAAACGGAGTCCACCGGGCTCAATATTTCGCTTGTGAACAAGCAAAAATGGCCAATTGCCCGACACAAAGCTGAAAATTAATTTGTGCTGAATGAGGCATCAAGACGCGCTCTATAAGAATGAAATCTCACAACTTCTTTCTGCTGAGCGGAGACTTTGACCTGAGGAACATGGAGGAACGTGAATCCCTATAGATTCATACACAGGAGTGCATAGTATGACAATCCGAGGTCCGATGGAGCAGGTCAGTATGACATTGGAGGTCTCACGTCTTAGGAGTGCTGAAGTAGAAGTCTCCCATGTTGCTGGTGGCCCATTGGTTCTCCACCAGTATAAATGGCACATGGTAGTTGAGGATCTTTTGCAATGAACCTGGGAGCTTCCAGTAACGTCTTTGTGGTATGTATAAAAACAATATGGCCCCATAGATGGACCGTAGAAAACTGCTACGGCCGTGTGCATGAGCCCTAAGTGAGATGCTTTGTATTCCTGGTCAAGGGTGTGACTATAGCCATAGCACACGTATCACTTGCTGTGGGGCCCAGAAGTCGAGGGGGCCCAATCTGGTGCAAGAACATTGTACCTTTCTGGTGGGGAATATCAATATGGTGGCTTTTTGCTATAATGTGGCTTTTCTGATATATGGTGCTATTATTGTACATACCTTTACTTATGCTGCTGTTTTAATTTTCTTACACCAGGTGGTGGGGGCCCCATTTTATTTTATTTTTATGGGGCCCTATGAATTATAGTTACACTTCTCTTGTTGATGCTAAGTTACTATGGATTTCTTTTTAATCTTTTTGATCTAAATGATCTGAGTTTAAGAATGAATTCCACTAATGTCATCATTGATTTATTTCCTGCATTATCTTTCTATTTCTTTTATTCATTTGTTGCCTTTTTTCTTTTCCTTCATTTTCTTTTCTACCTACTTTGTTTTCCATTTATTTCCCTAATTTCCCTTTCTTTTCCCTTCTCCAACTCTCCTTTCCCCGTTTACCCTTCCCTTCGATCCTTTCATCACTCTTGCTTTCTCTTTTCTCTCTTTTCCTGATCACATTTTTCTTTTCTCTTCTTTCCTGCCTCTTTCTACTCCTTATTTTCATTACATTTCTCTTACTTACTTTCTTTTTTTCGCTTGCATTTCTCCACTTTACCAATCTTCATTTTTTTCTTTTCCACCCTTCTCCACCATTCTCTCTCTTCTCTTTTCCTTATGTCACTTTTATTTTTGTTCATTTCGTTTTCTTATTCTTTCTTCTTTTCTTTCCTTCCTTTTCTAACCTTTTTGGTTTTCTCTTATTTAATCTTTCCAGTTTCTGTTTTTTTCCTTTTTTTTTTCTCGTTCCTTTTCTTCCTTTTTCCCTGTTCTCATTTTTCTTCCCTTTCCTTTCTCTTGGTTTATTCCTTCTGTTACCTTTTTTCTGTCTTTATTTTTCCCTATTCCTGTTTTTCTTTCTCCGTTCCCTTAATTCTTTTTCCAGACCATTTCCTTTCCTATTTTTACCTTTTTTCTTTTTTTTTTTTTTTATCCCATTTACAGCTGTGGTCGGTGTTGCCCCATTTTTGTCATCTGTAGTTGTTATGTCTCCATGTTGTCAAGCTGTGGTCTTTGCGCCCCATGTTGTCAGCTCTGTTCCTGTTCCTCCATGTTGTCAGCTGTGGTCGTTGCGCCCCATGTGTCAGCTGTGTGGTCGTTGCCCTCATGTTTCAGCTGTGGTCGTTGCGCAACCCGTCAGCTGTGGTTGTTACGTCCCTATGTTGTCAGCTGTGGTCGCTGCACCCCCCCATGTTGTCATCTGCAGTCGTTGTGCCCCATGTTGTCAGCTCTGGTTCGTTAACCCCCCATATTGTCACCTGTGGTCGTTGATCCCCCCATGTTGTCAGCTGCGGTCGTTGTGCCCCCATGTTGTTAGTGGCGGTCGTTGTGCCCCCATGTTGTCAGCTCTGGTCGTTACGCCCCCATGTTTTCACCTGCGGTCGTTGTGCCCCCATGTTGTCAGCTCTGGTCGTTACGCCCCCATGTTTTCACTGCGGTCGTTGTGCCCCCATGTTGTCAGCTCTGTTCCTTGCGTCCCCATGTTGTCCCCCGCCCGGCATGTTGTATAACTGTAATCTTCGGAGAGAACGTCACGTCTATAAATTTGGTAATTAACCTCATTGTAACACCGGGATGGAACGCACTCTTCCCGTGGCTGCATGCGATGCGGTAGTGAGCTGTGTGCCATTTTCTGCCTCATGTAGCTATGACAACGCACAGTCACGTTGTGCCGCTCATCAAATGTTTGCAAAAGAAGATTTTCTGTTTCTGTACAAAATCTGCGTCGTTGCAAAGTCTGTTGTCACAGAACGGACACTGACCGGACCTCATCACACCAGCTCTGTACTTACCTGACCAATGTATTGGGTGACCCATACCCACATACATACATACATGCACGTACACCAACATACATACACATACATATCCACATACATACATGCCCACATACATACACACCAACATACATACACATGTACCCACATACATACATACATACACACTGATATCCATACACATGTACCACGTTCATGCTTACCCACATACATACACATGTACCCACATACGAACAGTACAGACCAAAAGTTTGGAAACACCTTCTCATTCAAAGAGTTTTCTGTATTTTCATGACTATGAAAATTGTAGATTCACACTGAAGGCATCAAAACTATGAATTAACACATGTGGAATTATATACTTAACAGAAAAGTGTGAAACAACCGAAAATATGTCTTATATTCTAGGTTCTTCAAAGTAGTCACCTTTTGCTTTGATTACTGCTTTGCACACTCTTGGCATTCTCTTGATGAGCTTCAAGAGGTAGTCACCTGAAATGGTTTTCACTTCACAGGTGTGCCCTGTCAGGTTTAATAACTGGGATTTCTTGCCTTATAAATGGGGTTGGGACCATGAGTTGTGTTGGGCAGAAGTCAGGTGGATACACAGCTGATAGTCCTACTGAATAGACTGTTAGAATTTGTATTATGGCAAGAAAAAAGCAGCTAAGTAAAGAAAAACGAGTGGCCATCATTACTTTAAGAAATGAAGGTCAGTCAGTCCGAAAAATTGTGAAAACTTTGAAAGTGTCCCCAAGTGCAGTCGCAAAAACCATCAAGCGCTAGAAAGAAACTGGCTGACATGAGGACCGCCCCAGGAAAGGAAGACCAAGAGTCACCTCTGCTGCGGAGGATAAGTTCATCCGAGTCACCAGCCTCAGAAATCACAGGTTAACAGCAGCTCAGATTAGAGACCAGGTCAATGCCACACAGAGTTCTAGGAGCAGACACATCTCTACAACAACTGGTAAGAGGAGACTGTGTGCAGCAGGCCTTCATGGTGGAAACCACTGCTAAGGACAGGCAACAAGCAGAAGAGACTTGTTTGGGCTAAAGAACACAAGGAATGGACATTAGACCAGTGGAAATCTGTGCTTTGGTCTGATGAGTCCAAATTTGAGATCTTTGGTTCCAACCACCGTGTCTTTGTGCGACGCAGAAAAGATGAACGGATGGACTCTACATGCCTGGTTCCCACCGTGAAGCATGGAGGAGGAGGTGTGATGGTGTGGGGGGCTTTGCTGGTGACACTGTTGGGAATTTATTCAAAATTGAAGGCATACTGAACCAGCATGGCTACCACAGCATCTTGCAGCGGCATGCTATTCCATCCGGTTTGCGTTTAGTTGGACCATCATTTATTTATCAACAGGACAATGACCCCAAGCACACCTCCAGGCTGTGTAAGGGCTATTTGACCAAGAAGGAGAGTGATGGGGTGCTACGCCAGATGACCTGGCCTCCACAGTCACCAGACCTGAACCCAATCGAGATGGTTTGGGGTGAGCTGGACCGCAGAGTGAAGGCAAAAGGGCCAACAAGTGCTAAGCATCTCTGGGAACTCCTTCAAGACTGTTGGAATACCATTTCAGGTGACTACCCCTTGAAGCTCATCAAGAGAATGCCAAGAGTGTGCAAAGCAGTAATCAAAGCAAAAGGTGGCTACTTTGAAGAACCTAGAATATAAGACATATTTTCAGTTGTTTCACACTTTTTTGTTAAGTATATAATTCCACATGTGTTAATTCATAGTTTTGATGCCTTCAGTGTGAATCTACAATTATCATAGTCATGAAAGTGCAGAAAACTCTTTGAATGAGAAGGTGTGTCCAAACTTTTGGTCTGTACTGTACATACCCACATACTCACATACATACACATGTACCCACATACATACACACATACTCACATACATACACACATGCACACACATATACCCACATGTGCATACAAACACATATACGTATACACATAAACCCACATACACACATATACACACATAACACACATGCATACACACACATACCCACATACATACACATGTATCCACACACATGCGCACACATATACCCACATGTGCATACATACACATATAAATACACACATGTATACCCATATACACACATACATAAGCACATACACACATATACCCACATACATACAAATATACCCAAATATGTACATACGTGTGCACCCATAGGCCTGTACATACACACATATAACCACATATATAAATACATGTGCCCACATATACTCACATACATACACATATACACAATTCACTGGCCTGCAGCATTGTATGAATAGGGCCTCTATCCTGATCTTCCTGATTCATGAACAGAACTACAGAGTTTCCAAACTGCTGTGGCACTACCACAGGCAGGATAAGTTATACATATACAGTACATACACACATGCACACACATATACCCACATATGTACACATATGCGCACACATTCACCCACACACCTCCATTGATTGAAGAACTAGGTCACCAGGCTCCATAGAATGTAATTACACTTGTAGCATTGCCTGCAGATGATCAGTAGCATGAGAAGTGACTATAGGGCCCCATAACGACGCACCCCAGGGCCTCTGCTTCCTATAACAACTTCAGCAGCAAATGAATGAGTTAGAAAATGTAAATGTTAATTATTGTGGTCATTACTCCGTCCTTGTCCTCTTTTCCGGCCTCTGGTGCGCTGCGTGTTATCATCTATAACTTTGACCCTCTATTCTACTGCACATGCTCTCTCTCTCTAATTACCACATTCATCATTAATAGGCCCACCCCTCTGAGGTTTTTTAGAGGCGGGCCTCCTCTGCTGCCAGCCCCTGAGCAGCCGCCATGCAGGTAGATGCACCCTTGTTTACTGAAATCAAATGTATTCATCCATTGTAAGGGATCGCTCTCTCAAGCAGGGCGGCGATGATAGATTCCTCCTCTGACAACGGGGTTAAAGTTCAAATGGTGCTTTATTTTGCACTTCAGCACCAGCACAAACATAAACCAAAATAAAAACCTGCCCGTCTGAGCGTTACCTAATACATAGGTTGTCTTCCTAACTCACCTCTAAAGCACCATTCACACAAGGGGTGAGATCCAGCTTTTCTCAGCCATACGGTCCAGCAGCCTCCTGGCTGTGAACACACCAGTACCTTGAGGGATTATGGTCCAAGAGCCCTCCAGACTCTGAACATGCGACAACTTTCCTCAGGCGTCGCTGGGCCCCCCCAAAACTCAGGCTGTCACACAACCTCGTGGCCCTCCAGCCCTTCTGGCTGAGACCGCACACAGCCTCTGAAGGCTTCCTCATGTTTTATCCCTCCGTGATAATCTCAGCAGGCCTCACCTGTGATCTCCTCAGCTAAAGGCAATACGTGTACTGGAAGGGTATGGACTGGCAGATCCCACTACCAAACCTACCCACCAGTCCAAATAAAATCCAGCCCAGAACAGAGTCTAGACAAATCTGTCTCAGCAATCTACACTTTGCTGAAACCACTGCAGCTTTCTGGATTTTCAGTTATCTCACCCAGCTGAGGTATCTGAGTGGGATATATACGCCTTTCAGCAGTATACTGTACACATTACCGTACGGTGTACACACAATTCACTGGTCTGCAGATATATGTGAATAGGGCCTCTAATACTATTTATCCTGATCTTCCTGATTCATGAATGGAACTATAGAGCTATTAAAACTGATGTGGCACTACCACAGGCAGGATATGTTATGGTCCCCATCTGCCGCTATTCCTTTGACTCTGCCTCAAGCTGTCTTATTCCTGGTTCCCTGTCTCCTGGTTTGCTCCCAACCTGTTCCTGGTTTCTGGTTTCAGCTTTGACTCTGCTGTTGCCTCACTTGGTTGCCATGTTGCTGGTTCTGATTTGTGAACCTTGGCTATTTGGTTCTGACTCTTATCCTGTTCCTGGACTCTGGTCCACTGGTTATGACTTGTGTCTTGTTCCTGGTTCTGTCTCCTAAACATGCTCCAGTAACATCCTTCTACCGCTGAACACTGGCTCCATCTGATCACACTTCAGTCCTCCTGGCTCTGATTCATTACTCTAGCTGATCATGCTCCATTCCAGTCCTTCTGGCTCTGTCCTTGTCTACTAGCCTACAAGATTTTGGTTCTTTTATGTTTTGACTGTGCTTTTGCTTTTCATCTGGTTGCTGTTTTCCTGTTTCTGACTTCTGGCGGCTCCAGAACTTCTAAATTTTGGACTCCTGTGCTGTTGCTGGACTCTGATCTCCTGCTTCTGGCTTCTGGCTTGTAACTGGTTCCTCTTGATCACACTCCCGTAACATCCTCCTTGCTCTGACTACTGACTACTACTTCATCTGTGTATGTGATGTCCTCCTGTGTGTAGAAAGCTCCTGAGCTCCCTTTAATGGTGGATGTATATAACTATATTGAGTGAGTTCCGCAGCTCCCTCTAGTGGTGGCTGTATATATCTGTATGCAGCAATCTCCTGAGCGCCCTCTAGTGGTGGCTGTATATATCTGTATGTAGTAATCTCCTGAGCTCCCTCTAGTGGTGGCTGTATATATCTGGATGTAGTAATCTCCTGAGATCCCTCTAGTGGTGGCTGTATATATCTGTATGCAGTAATCTCCTGAGCTCCTCTAGTGGTGGTTGTATATATCTGTATGCAGTAATCTCCTGAGCTTCCTCTAGTGATGGCTGTATATATCTGTATGTAGTAATCTCCTGAGCTTCCTCTAGTGGTGACTGTGTATATCTGTATGTAGTAATCTCCTGAGCTCCCTCTAGTGGTGGCTGTATATATTTGTATGCAGTAATCTCCTGAGCTCCTCTAGTGGTGGCTGTATATATCTGTATGTAGTAATCTCCTGAGCTCCCTCTAGTGGTGGCTCTATATATCTGTATGCAGTAATCTCCTGAGCTCCCTCTAGTGGTGGCTGTATATATCTGTATGCAGTAATCTCCTGAGCTTCCTCTAGTGGTGGCTGTATATATCTGTATGTAGTAATCTCCTGAGCGCCCTCTAGTGGTGGCTGTATATATCTGTAAGTAGTAATCTCGTGAGCTCCGTCTAGTGGTGGCTGTATATATCTATATGCAGTAATCTTCTGAGCTACCTCTAGTGGTGGCTGTATACATCTGTATGTAGTAATCTCCTGAGGTCCCTCTAGTGGTGGCTGTATATATCTGTATGTAGTAATCTCCTGAGCTCCCACTAGTGGTGGCTGTATATATCTGTATGTAGTAATCTCCTGAGCTCCCTCTAGTGGTGGCTGTATATATCTGTATGCAAGTAATCTCCTGAGCTCCCTCTAGTGGTGGCTGTATATATCTGTATGTAGTAATCTCCTGCAGCTCCTCTAGTGGTGGCTGTATATATCTGTATGTAGTAATCTCCTGAGCGCCCTCTAGTGGTGGCTGTATATATCTGTATGTAGTAATCTCCTGAGCTCCCTCTAGTGGTGGCTGTATATATCTGTATGTAGTAATCTCCTGAGCTCCCTCTAGTGGTGGCTGTATATATCTGTATGTAGTAATCTCCTGAGCTCCCTCTAGTGGTGGCTGTATATATCTGTATGCAGTAATCTCCTGAGCTCCTCTAGTGGTGGCTGTATATATCTGTATGCAGTAATCTCCTGAGCTCCCTCTAGTTATGGCTGTAATATATCTGTATGTAGCAATCTCCTGAGCTCCCTCTAGTGGGGCTGTATATATCTGTATGCAGTAATCTCCTGAGCTCCCCCTAGTGGTGGCTGTATATATCTGTATGTAGTAATCGCCTGAGCTCCCTCTAGTTGTGCTGTATATATCTGTATGTAGCAATCTCCTGAGCTCCCTCTAGTGGTGGCTGTATATATCAGTATATAGTAATCTTCTGAGCTCCCTCTAGTGGTGGCTGCATATATCTGTATGTAGCAATCTCCTGAGCTCCCTCTAGTGGTGTCTGTATATATCTGTATGTAGTAATCTCCTGAGCTCCCTCTAGTGGTGGCTGTATATATCTGTGCAGTAATCTCCTGAGCTCCTCTAGTGGTGGCTGTATATATCTGGTATTTAGTAATCTCCTGAGCTCCCTCTAGTGGTGGCTGTATATATCTGTATGTAGTAATCTCCTGAGCTCCCTCTAGTGGTGGCTGTATATATCTGTATGCAGTAATCTCCTGAGCTCCTCTAGTTGTGGCTGTATATATCTGTATGTAGCAATCTCCTGAGCTCCCTCTAGTGGTGGCTGTATATATCTGTATGTAGCAATCTCCCTGAGCTCCCTCTAGTGGTGGCTGTATAATATCTGTATGTAGCAATCTCCTGAGCTCCCTCTAGTGGTGGCTGTATATATCAGTATATAGTAATCTTCTGAGCTCCCTCTAGTGGGTGGCTGTATATATCTGTATGTAGCAATCTCCTGAGCTCACTCTAGTGGTGTCTGTATATATCTGTATGTAGTAATCTCCTGAGCTCCCTCTAGTGGTGGCTGTATATATCTGTGCAGTAATCTCCTGAGCTCCTCTAGTGGTGGCCTGTATATATCTGTATGTAGTAATCTCCTGAGCTCCCTCTAGTGGTGGCTGTATATATCTGTATGTAGTAATCTCCTGAGCTCCCTCTAGTGGTGGTTGTATATATCTGTATGTAGTAATCTCCTGAGCTCCCTCTAGTGGTGGCTGTATATATCTGTATGCAGCAATCTCCTGAGCTCCCTCTAGTATGGATCCTGGCTCCCAGTTAGTGGGGGTATATATCTGTATGTAGCAATCTCCTGAGCTCCCCCTAGTGGTGGCCAGTATATATCTGTATGTAGTAATCTCCTGAGCTCCCGCTCTAGTGGGCTGGGTATATATCTGTATGTAGAATCTCCTGAAGCCTCCCTCTAGCTGGTGGCTGTATATTCTGTATGCAGCAATCTCCTGAGCTCCCTCTAGTGTGGCTGTATAATATCTGTATGTTAAGCCAATCTGCCTGGAGCTCCCTCTAGTGGGTGGCTGTATATATCTGTATGTAGTAATCTCCTGAGCTCCCTCTAGTGGTGGCTGTATATTATCTGTATGCAGTAATCTCCTGAGCTCCTCTAGTGGTGGCGTATATATCTGTATGCAGTAATCTCCTGAGCTCCCTCTAGTTATGGCTGTATATATCTGTATGTAGCAATCTCCTGAGCTCCCTCTAGTGGGTGGCTGTATATATCTGTATGCAGTAATCTCCTGAGCTCCCCTAGTGGTGGCTGTATATATCTGTATGTAGTAATCGCCTGAGCTCCCTCTAGTTGTGGCTGTATATATCTGTATGTAGCAATCTCCTGAGCTCCCTCTAGTGGTGGCTGTATATATCAGTATATAGTAATCTTCTGAGCTCCCTCTAGTGGTGGCTGCATATATCTGTATGTAGCAATCTCCTGAGCTCCCTCTAGTGGTGTCTGTATATATCTGTATGTAGTAATCTCCTGAGCTCCCTCTAGTGGTGGCTGTATATATCTGTGCAGTAATCTCCTGAGCTCCTCTAGTGGTGGCTGTATATATCTGTATTTAGTAATCTCCTGAGCTCCCTCTAGTGGTGGCTGTATATATCTGTATGTAGTAATCTCCTGAGCTCCCTCTAGTGGTGGCTGTATATATCTGTATGCAGTAATCTCCTGAGCTCCCTCTAGTTGTGGCTGTATATATCTGTATGTAGCAATCTCCTGAGCTCCCTCTAGTGGTGGCTGTATATATCTGTATGTAGCAATCTCCTGAGCTCCCTCTAGTTGTGGCTGTATATATCTGTATGTAGCAATCTCCTGAGCTCCCTCTAGTGGTGGCTGTATATATCAGTATATAGTAATCTTCTGAGCTCCCTCTAGTGGTGGCTGTATATATCTGTATGTAGCAATCTCCTGAGCTCCCTCTAGTGTGGTCTGTATATATCTGTATGTAGTAATCTCCTGAGCTCCCTCTAGTGGTGGCTGTATATATCTGTGCAAGTAGTAATCTCCTGAGCTCTCCTCTAGGTGGTGGCTGTATATATCTGTATGTAGTAATCTCCTGAGCTCCTCTAGTGTGGCTGTATATATCTGTATGTAGTAATCTCCTGAGCTCCCTCTAGTGGTGGCTGTATATATCTGTATGTAGTAATCTCCTGAGCTCCCTCTAGTGGTGGCTGTATAATATCTGTATGTAGTAATCTCCTGAGCTCCCTCTAGTTGTGGCTGTATATATCTGTGTATGTAGCAATCTCCTGAGCTCCCTCTAGTGGTGGCTGTATATATCTGGTATGTAGTAATCTCCTGAGCTCCTCTCTAGTGGTGGCTGTAAGTATATCTGTATCTGTATGTAGTAATCTCCTGAGCTCCCTCTAGTGGTGGCTGTATATATCTGTATCTGTAGTATCTCCTTGAGCTCCCTCTAGTGGTGGCTGTATATATCTGTATGTAGTAATCTCCTGAGCTCCCTCTAGTGGTGGCTGTATATATCTGTATGTAGTAATCTCCTGAGCTCCCTCTAGTGGTGGCTGTATATATCTGTATGTAGCAATCTCCTGAGCTCCCTCTAGTGGTGGCTGTATATATCTGTATGTAGTAATCTCCTGAGCTCCCTCTAGTTGTGGCTGTATATATCTGTATGTAGTAATCTCCTGAGCTCCTCTAGTGGTGTCTGTATATATCTGTATATAGTAATCTTCTGAGCTCCCTCTAGTGGTGGCTGTATATATCTGTATGTAGTAATCTCCTAAGCTCCCTCTAGTGGTGGCTGTATATATCTGTATTGTAGAAATCTCCTGAGCTCCCTCTAGTGTGGCTGTATATATCTGTATGTAGTATCTCCTGAGCTCCCTCTAGTGGTGGCTGTATATATCTGTATGTAGTAATCTCCTGAGCTCCCTCTAGTGGTGGCTGTATATATCTGTATGTAGTAATCTCCTGAGCTCCCTCTAGTGGTGGCTGTATATATCTGTATGTAGTAATCTCCTAAGCTCCCTCTAGTGGTGGCTGTATATATCTGTATGTAGAAATCTCCTGAGCTCCCTCTAGTGGTGGCTGTATATATCTGTATGTAGTAATCTCCTAAGCTCCCTCTAGTGGTGGCTGTATATATCTGTATGTAGTAATCTCCTAAGCTCCCTCTAGTGGTGGCTGTATATATCTGTATGTAGTAATCTCCTGAGCTCCCTCTAGTGGTGGCTGTATATATCTGTATGTAGTAATCTCTTGAGCTCTCCCTACTGGTGACTACAAGCAGTATTGCATCTTATGAATGCAAAGGATTTGGAGTTAAGTACTTATCATGAAATAGAGCTGTGGTCTCTATAAAGATATATATATATATAATCAGTATAGTATGTTGTAACTAAAAACAAAATAGACTTGCTTTTTCAGTTACTGTTTAGTTTGTGTGTTGTATGTGTGTCAGCCCTTAAACAGAGAATCCTGTTCACCAAACATAAAATCTAAATGATCTGCTAAATTTAGAAATGCAATATAAAAGACCTAATGAAATGGAAAAAATAAATCAGATTTTAAAACAAAAGTGAAAAAGCATTAAAAGAAAATTCTAACATCTGCTGTCATCTTTTGTTGTTTGAGTGATACCAGGGTGTATGAGCTCTGACACGGGTTGAACTCCCTTTGGTATTTCAGTGTCTGACTCAAAATGCCACTTACCCACTTATCCCCAAAAGTGTTGCTAAGGTGGTAAGTAATCCACCGAGACGCGGCATATCATGGAAGAGACATATGATGCCTCAAAGCTTTTAACGACTTCTGGTGAGTCGCCTGGTGGAAAGCTGGCTGCGAGATGGAAAAATCCTTCCTGGATCTTTGGAGAATTCATCAATTGTAAATGTTCTATTATTTAATTAGAGATGACAACTGTTACAAAGTAATCGTCACAATTTCCAAATTTATATATGCAATTTTTATTTCCTGCAATTCTTTCAAGAATTTTATTGAACAGTTATATAGCACCAACATATTCCTTAGCCCTATACTTAGATTGTCATCACTGACATCATTCTTTGGCTCCAATGGAGCTCACAATCTAAGTTACAAAGTTACCGATCAGTAAAATTTGAAAAGCATTGGAGTAAGCCCACAAAGACACAGGAAGAACCTACAAACGCCATACAAATTTTGGCAGCTGGATTTTAACCCGGAATCCCTTCGCTACCAGACAAGAGTGCTAATTTTAATCCTTTAAAGAGCACTTGTCGGCAGGATCATCCCTATTACACCAGATGTACTCTTTGGTGTGGTTGATACTGCTGATTAATATGATACCTATTTTGTAAAAATTGGTTGCGGTGTTCCTGAGAAAAAATACTTTTATTCTTTATGCAGATCAGGGTTCCAGTGCACCAAAGGACATGGCCACCAGTGGAAAGCTCCAGAGTGGAGGTGCACTGAGGGGCATAGCCAGCACTGGAAACCTACATAGCTGAAGTGCAACAAAGGGCATGGCCAGCACTGGAAAGCTACGTAGCTGTGGTGTACTGAGGGGCATGCCAGCACTGAAAAGCTCCGGAGTGGAGGTGCACCGAGGGGCATGGCCAGCACTGAAAAGCTCCGGAGTGGAGGTGCACCGAGGGGCATGGCCAGCACTGAAAAGCTCCGGAGTGGAGGTGCACTGAGGGGCATGGCCAGCACCGGAAAGCTCCGGAGTGGAGGTGTACTGAGGGGCATGGCCAGCACTGAAAAGCTCCAGAGTGGAGGTGCACTGAGGGGCATGGCCAGCACTGAAAAGCTCCGGAGTGGAGGTGCACTGAGGGGCATGGCCAGCACTGAGAAGCTCTGGAGTGGAGGTGCACCGAGGGGCATGGCCAGCACTGAAAAGCTCCGGAGTGGAGGTGCACTGAGGGGCATGGCCAGCACTGAAAAGCTCCGGAGTGGAGGTGCACTGAGGGGCATGGCCAGCACTGGAAAGCTCCGGAGTGGAGGTGCACTGAGGGGCATGGCCAGCACTGAAAAGCAACGGTGTGGAGGTGCACTGAGGGGCATAGCCAGCACCGGAAAGCTCCAGATGAGAGGTGCACCGAGGGACATAGCCAGCACTGGAAAGCTCCAGATCAGAGGTGCACTGAGGGGCATAGCCAGCACTGGAAAGCTTCGAATCAGAGGTGCACCAAGGGGCATAGCCAGCACTGGAAAGCTCCAGAGCAGAGGTGCACTGAGGGGTAGGGCCAGCACTAGAAAGCTCTGGAGCAGAGATGCACCAAGGGACTTGGCCAGCTCTGAAATCCTGGAAAGGTGAAGCCCTTATTTGAATAAAGAATAAAACATGAGATGATAATCTAGGTCGAACTGTAGGGTTGTAAAAAGTCATATTTTGTGTCTTCAACATGAACAAGACCCATTGCTAAAGTATTTGTAGAATAGTCTCATGTTGGTCTGAAATCTGGAACAAAGGAGAAGAATTGAGAATGTTTAAAAGTTGGACATTCAGAAGATAAAGGATTATTAGTACAATGGCTTTACATTTCTATCTTCATTTTTTTGCTTAGGGTTTGCCAAGTCTAAACAATGAAGCAGAGAATGTTTTGCAAGATCTGCTGGTATATTGGGTATAAGGACATCCGTTATAGACATATCTGTATCTGACAACATGATCAATCAATATAGACCTTCTCCTCTTCTTCTCTCAAATTGTTCCTCAATGTTCCCTCTTCATTCTGTCCAGTGTTTGCTTCCAATTCCTTATCCTAAAACTCTGGACGGAGTGGCTTTCATAACATTTAGTAGCTTTTAGATGTCTATTCCATCATATGACTGGTAGGACAGTTGACCCCTCCATCAAAATGTTCATTAGAAGGTTTCTTCACCTTGGTCCATCATTACTAAGCTGATCACGGTACGTCACTGTGCTGGGACTTCTAGTGATCTTCTGTATTCTATTCTGGAAACCAAGCAAGTGTTCAATTCTCCTGCAGCGCCCCTGAAGGACAAATGAAGTATTACACAGTTCACAGTCTCTATTCCTTTCCCATTAAACTAATTACAGCGCTGGGTCGTGGACGGAAAATTGCAGAGAAAAAAAAAACTTTTATGACATATGCAAATTAGGTTGCAAGTGCCAAGTGCAAGTGCCTAGTATTCCTACACAGCACCACCACAGGTGAAATGAAGCATTACATAGCGACCATTGTTCCACACACAGTGCCTCCAGAGGTGGACACTGCTGTGCCATTCTCCTAATTGATGAAGGTCCTGAATTCCAACAGGGTTTTTGACAATATATTCTCTACAGCAGAAATGCCCAACCTTCAGCCCTCCAGATGTTGCAAACTACAACTCCCAGCATGTCTGGAAAGCCTACAGCTATTAGGGCATGCTGGAAGTTGTAGTTTTGCAACATCTGGAGGGCCGCAGGTTGAGCATGCCTGCTCTACAGCACTGATCGAAAGCTAAACTCTTCCTCTTCCACAAACAGCTTATTCGCCGACACCTCTGTAGACCGGACTGAACGCATAAACAGTATCAAAGCCTAAAATATTGTTTGAAGAACAGATGATGAAAAATAAGAAAATTCATTTTGAAATGATCGGACCTTTATGTGCAGGAAAATGAGTCAAATTCTTCACCATGAAATGTATTTCATTACAGGGAACATTGTGTCCTCCGGAATCTGCATTACTCACCCATTCCGCTTCTTCTACAGACATCTACATTGTATTTAAAAGGAAGAGAAAATGTTTGAGTCACACACAACACTACGTGGAATGTCTTTGCTTTATCACAGGCTTTATGGGGTTATTGTGTGTCAGTCTCTACTGTTTGGGGTTTATATCATATCTCATTTTATATTGAATATAAAAAAAACTGCTGAGCTGGACAAAGGTTAGACAATCGCACCCAATCACAGTCACCTTGGGGTTGTAGACAGTTGATCTCAAACCAAGAAGGAATACAATGTTTCTTTTTCTGCAATTGAGTAAGGAGAAGAAATTAGTTTTCGGATATTGTTAGGGCTAGTTAACATATGTAAACCGTACATAATGAAAAACGCAGCATCCTGCCCTGTCTTGCTGCGGTTTCCATGCCGGAACAAGCTCTGAGACTGTGACTGTGGTGGCCATTTATAAGGGGATAATCAGCATGCATGCCCGTGGCAGAACCCATGGGCGAAAGCCAAGGCTCAGTCTCAGCTTTCTGCAACAGGTTCAACTGGCAAGATACTCATTGGATTTTTCTGATGAATATATTGCCTTTGTGAACTAACCCTTAGGCTTTAAGAGGTACCCCTGTCTTGTAAAGGGGCAGAATATCAATAAGATGTGACACCGCTTTATGATGGGTGGAGGCCCAACCTCTGGGACACCCAACGATCCTTAGAATGTAGGGGTAGTATAGTTCTGCGCCTCCTTCTCTGCAGAGCAGCACCCTGGCCACCCACTGTGCAGGGAAGCCCTGTCCCATTCAGTTCCCTGCACAGCCCACATGATACAGGATAGCTTTAGAAGGGGACTCAGTGGTCTATTTTAAAGAAGAACTCGCAAAAATTTTTATTCTCTGACCTGTTAGAAAGCTGCATGATGTAATCTGTAGTGAATACAATCTTCTCATCAGAGACTGTATTTGTGAGTTATCCCCTCTCTTCTAATTGTAGCTGGGTCATGTGACCAACACCCTGACCTCCAACTGACCCAGGACAGGAAGCCAGTTACTGCTCTATTCATTCCTATGAGACTGAGAGTGAGGCTCCCATAGGAATACATAGAAAATTAGACTTCCTTTCCTGTCCACACATAAGATGCTGTGGTATCTGGTGAGTCTGATTGCTGATCACATGACACAGATGAGAAGCATCAGGGAGATATAACTCACAAATACAGACACTGGTAGGAAAATGACATTCACTACAGATTACATCATGTACATTTCTAGCAGGTCATGGAATACAAATTTTTTGCGGGAGTTCTTCTTTAAGGATTGGTCGAGGTCCAAGAGGTTGGACGCCGCTCATACGCCACCACTTTACAAATAATATAATAAGACCTAGAGTGGTGGTCCCATTTAATCCTTGTCCACAGGATAGGGGTTAGCATCTAATTTGTGGAAGTCCAACTACTGGGGCCCCTGCCCATCATGTTTAGCAGAACAGGGATGAAAGCTGACATCACAGGTCATATGACCCTGAGTGAAATCTGAGAAACCAGCAGCTTTAGAAGCACAAAGTGCTGGAAAGGCTGTTATATTTGATTAGTTAGAAACATACAAATAACAAAAAAATAACTCGGACAACCCCTTTAACTCTTTCTACCTCAAGTCTAGGCTGTCTGTTTTTTGCAATTTGTTCAGGGTGCATATTGAGTTATCTTTACAAAAACAAACCCTCAAACTCTGCAAATACATTTGCTCCTCTGTACAGAGATATCCAGATTTATAGACGACTATGACCCAGACCGCTTGTCCTATCCGGCACATATAATTTATGTAACGCCTTCATCGTTCTTAAGAATGAATGCAACTAACAGCAGAGGAACAAACCCAATGCCAACAAGTGCAGTATATATCTATCTGTGTATTATATTTATTTTATTAGCCCTTCATAAAGATACATCATTTACAGCAGTTAATGAAACTGTGCTTCAATTTTGTATGATAAAATATCTCGGCACTTTCCTTTTTATGGCAAAAACAATAAGCCGTTTACATCAAGAGTCACGGAACACAAGAACAGAATAAAGAATGCAGATCCTAATTATAGATTTGCTTTACATTTTTATGCAGGAATCTATAGCAGCCGAGATGGAAAGAGTTTTATTGGAGCTGAGAGATTTCAATGAGAAGATGCTTGTCTATGAGGAAAAGTTCTAGGATTCTAGTCATATACTCAGATCTGACAAGACGAATTGTAAATTCTAGCTTAGACTATTCTGGGATAGCAGTAATCCAGTCCAGTCTACCAGGGAGGGAGTCAAACTAGAGACTTTTCTCTACGATGTCCATATTCCCCAAATAGGAGTTGTCTTTAATTTTATTTAATTTTAACTAATGTTAAAGGGATTTTTTTTTAGTTCTGGAAACATTCAGCGAGCTGCTGTTGATGGATCTTGTGTTCTTACTATGTGACTTCAAAATATTTATTCCTGCCTTTAACCCTTCAACCTTCACTGAACAAAAGGATAAAGAGGACCTCTCCCCTCTTCTGACAGGCCTGTTTTAACAGCTTCATGCATTCCCCATGTAATAACAATTCTGGAGCATCTATTCTTATGTCTCTATGTTGTGCCATTCCTTTATTATTTCAACTAGAAGTTATGAATGAATAGCTAGCAGTCTGCAGTAAGGGTACAGATTGGAGGTGTGTACCTGTACAGACTCACTCTATCCAATCAGTGCTGCCATTGTCAGACTGTGCAGATACACCCCCCCAACTGGTTACCTCCCCTCTGTACCCTTACTGCAGACTGCTGGCAATTCATTCATAACTTCTAGTAGAAATAATAACGGAACGACACAACATAGAGTCATAGGAATAGATGCTCCAGAATTGTTATTACATGGGGAATGCATGAAGCTATTAAAACAGACATGTCAGGAGCGGTGACAGGTCGTAGTTTAGTAACACAGTAATATAGTTTATAAGGCCGGAAAAAGACATCTGTCCATCCAGTTCGGCCTGTTTTCCTACAAGTTGATCCAGAGGAAGGCAAAAAAAACCCTGTGAGGTAGAAGCCAATTTTCCCCACTTTAGGGAAAAAAATTCCTTCCCGACTCCAATCAGACATCAGAATTACTCCCTGGATCAACGACCCCTCTCTAGTAACTATAACCTGTAATATTATTACCTCCAGAAATACATCCAGGCCCCTCCTGATCTCTTATAGTGAACTTACCATCACCACCTCCTCAGGGAGAGAGTTCCATAGTCTCACTGCTCTTACCGTAAAGAATCCTCTTCTATGTTTGTGTACAAACCTTCTTTCCTCCAGACGCAGAGGATGTCCCCTCGTCACAGTCACAGTCCTGGGGATAAATAGATGATGGGAGAGATCTCTGTACTGACCTCTGATATATTTATACATAGTTATTACATCTCCCCTCAGTCGTCTTTTTTCTAAAGTGAATAACCCTAATTTTGATAATCTTTCTGGGTCCTGTAGTCCACCCATCCCCAGTTATGACTTTAGTTGCCCTCCTCTGAACCCTCTCCAGCTCTGCTCTTTAAGTTGTTATTACTGCATGGCTGCTTCTAATTTCTAATCGTCTTCTGTTATGACACTGTGTTCCAGAACTCTTTTCCTCGCCTGAACAATTTGGTTCCTGGCATGCTTGTCCCTTGCGAAGGTGTTTGTTCTCTGTTGTCTGCCTGTGTACTTACCGGTGCCTGATACCATTGTGACCCTCGGACCTGTTTCTTGTGATTGCATGAGTTTTTCCTGATCCTTCCATGCTCTACTCCCCTTTGGGTCAGCTGTCAACCATATTGGGACTACTCCAAGAAGTAGCGGCATGGTGGCTCTCCTGCAGTGAAGTACAGATCCCTGTATGGTGAATACAAGGGACTACAAGGACTACGCACTTAGGTTTAGTCCAAAGTCAAACCAGTTGGCTGACACAGTGGTTCCACACCCACTGCTGTAACACACAGGAACCACCTACGTGAACCTGGTGGCTAACTCTATATCTGTGTAGAATATTCTGAAAACTCTTCCGATACCTTAAAAGTTTCGATAGTCCACCTTAATAGTCCACAACATGCCAAGTTATTGGTTATGCTTTTGTTAACATATCTTCAAAACATTTTGCACTAATCATAAATTTTCCTGATAATTACTGTTATTTTTGGCAACTGGCTAATTGTTCCATGTTTGTCGCGTTACAGGCAATTGGTTTTACTTGAGGATTTTCGAGGCTGTAATCCATTCTCATCTCGTGAGCGATAACATGGGAATTCTAGTTTGGCAAAAAGAGGGCTCTGATGCCAGCATGAACACGTATGATTAAATACACGTCCCTCGCAATCTGGACTGGCGCCCACACAGAGCAGCGTTGAACGCTTGAATCATCCCAGGCCTGGGATGTGGGGAACATGATGTAAAGGAAAATATGGGAATGTTACAAGGTATTGTCGGCAGCCAAACCTCTCTCATTGCCGGGTCTCCTCACTGCGTGGAGTCAGATACAATGTATCTCATAGATCCAGGCTTCTGAAGACCTCATACAATAGGAGGTGTTTTTGCTGTTCCTTTTTTCCATTTTTTTTGGTAATCTTTTAAGCTGGAACTTGCGGGGCTTTCAGTCTCAGTTGTGGATATAATCGTCGTAGCCTGTCACAGAACTATAGAAAAAGTATCCGAAAGTCAATCGTAGTTATAATCACCGGATCAAAAGAAAAGCCACATTTTGAAAAACAGTTCTTCGAAGCAATTATTTATTTTCTTTTGTCAGTGCAGGTAGAAAATAGCAGATAAAATGTAATAGATCAGGGTTTTCTAGCTGATCGGTACAGACTTTTATATAAGTCATAAAGTCCAGCATGTCAGAGGTGCAACTGCTTAGACGGCATGTACAAAAGTCAGGAATAACAAAGGTTGCACTTATGTCTATTGCTATGGGTTATTGTTCACCCTGTGTCGGCAGCATTAACACACATGTAATGTTAGGTGACCCTCATGATTTCTCCCAGCACCTATGTGTACCATGCATGTTATGCCATACGCTATATGATATGCTCTTAAAGGGGTTGTCTCACTTCAGTAAGTTGCATTTATCATATAGAAGAAGTTAGTACAAGGCACTTACTAATGTATTGTGATTCTCCATATTGCTTCCTTTGCTGGCTGGATTCATTTTTCCATCACATTAGACACTGCTCGTTTCCATGGTTACAGACCACCCTGAAATCCATCAGTTGTGGTCGTGCTTGCACAATATAGGAAAAAGCATCCGCCTCTCTGGTGGCCGGGACCATGGGAGCGCACATAGGCTGGTGCCTTTTCCGATATTGTGCAAGAACGACCAACACTGATGGATTGCAGGGTGGTCTGTAACCATGGAAACGAGCAGCGTCTAATGTGATGGAAAAATGAATCCAGCCAGCAAAGTAAGCAATATGGATAATCACAATACATTAGTAAGTGGCTTGTATTAACTTTCTCTACATGATAAATGCCACTTACTGAAGTGAGAGGACCCCTTTAAATGTCTTATGCTGCTGTAAGACTCAAAGGAAGTAGTGAGATGAGATTGTATTATATCAGAATATGGCTGTTTCTCTAGTCATCTGACTGACGTTCTCAATTAGAATGACTTGTCAAAGGAAGGAATATCCGGAATTAAAGACTGGTGACTCATGCTTCTGTCAGCAAAATCCGTTTACTTGAGTAACATGAGGTTTAGGAGCTGATAGAGTTAAAGGGGTATTCTCATCTTTCGGCAATGCGACTTTTTGCATTTCTATAGCACTCACTCCAGTTTTGTAATGTAGGTGGGAAAGTGGGTGTGGTTAACTATGTTAATGAGGTCCACTCCAGACTTTTTCTTAAAAATTCACAAAAATGTCGCAATCTCCCTCCAGCAGTATGGTGAAGTAGGAAAACTGGAGTAACTTTTTTAGACAAATGCTGTTCCAACAACTCTTCCAAGGTAATTCAATCAAAGTTAATAACTTCAGTCATATAAATTGTAATAAACATCTTATCTTCATGAGGTGCTTGACCTGGTGATCACTGTGATAAACAGAATTTGCTGACTGAAGCATGAATCACCAGTATTTAATGCCAGGGATTCCTTGTACATGTAATTCTGATTAAGAAAGTCGGATGACTAGCCAAATAAAAGTCCACCTGCTCTGACTTATTACTACTGATATACCATGTCCTTAATGAATGAGAGCCTTCACAGATAGTATCACACTATGTGGGTGAAATACCTTATAAGTCCTCAGCAGTGTCCTCCAGACCGCAAGAGGAGGCATAGGCAGAATACATAGTGGCAAGGAGGCGCTGGAGTGGAGTATAGGATGTGTCATCCAAACCTTCATGAGAGTTAGCTAGCAAAAGTAGAAGTGAGTGGCACTTGCTAATTGATGCACCACCTCAAAGCCTAGTTGGGCAGTAAAAAACAGCTGAACACTCGCAGCAGAGTAGGGTAGCCTGAGCAGAGTAGCCTACTTTCACACTAGTGTATCTATTTTCCGTATTGAGATCCGTCATAGGATCTCAATACTGGAGAAAAACGCTTCCGTTTTGTCCCATTCATTGTCAATAGGGAAAAAAACGTATCTAAAACAGAACGGAGTGCTCAAAATGTATTCTGTTCCGTTGGTTGCATTCTTATACCAGAGAGCAAACCACAGCAAGCTACAGTTTTCTTTCTGTCAGGGGATGCGGAGCAAAATGGATCCTCATGACCTACAATGGCAAGTCAATGGAACGGATCCATTTTCTCTGACACAATTAATCATGTTTAAACAAGTATTAATCATGCAGGGAGAGAGGCAGGGAGAGAGACAGGGAGAGAGGCAGGGACAAAGACCAAGCTGCAGGGCCACAGTCAAGTGAAAAATGTCTGGAATGATAAGCAGTTCCAGCCAGACCTCGAGCTCTAAAAAGGAGAAGGTTGGTACAGGGCAGCAGTGACCAAAGACTTGCAGCGGAGCTTCTACTGTGTCAGTATTCGCAATACTTTGGCGCTGTTCACCAGGCTAACCACCAGGCACAAATTGTAGTGGAGGAGAAAGTGGATGAGGTAGTGGAGTGGATGGCACGCTCATCTCAGTCTCAGCCGGATGATCTGCTGTCATCTGCTGGATACAGTATCCATATGTAGCCAGGGGTCAGACTCAGAGCGTTCCTCCTACCACCTACCATTCCTCTCCAGCAAAGCCCGTCATTTTCATATGCAATTTGTACGCTCATGCGTACGTGTTCACAGAAGTTGCGTACCTTTTAAAACTGAACGTTCGTTATTTGTGCGCTAATGTTTGCAAAACGCCGCATAATAACGTATATTTTGTACGTAGATTCGCCGAATAGATTTGTAGAGTATACGAATCTTATGAAAAGTTCGATGAATATTCGGCGAAGCAAATTTTTTGAATAATTCGCTCATCTCTAGGAAGCACGTATATCACTCGTGGGCTTTCTAGTCATCTTCCCTGGTGTGATCCAGGCATGCAGGTTCTGTCTGAACTTTAGGTGCCACAAACACCTCAGTAGAGCAAAGACTGATTCAACAGAATGAAGACATTTTGCCTTTGACTAGTTGATGACCCAGGGATATTTGTGCACAAGGGAAACATAAAATATAAAAAAAATGACTACTCTGAAAAGAAACATAGCGTAAGATTTGTTCTGGTGATATAAAATATTCTGAGCACCTTCCACTATTGTTTTCTTTAAAGGATAAAACTCCCTTTGAGCTGTTATGTCAAGCCTCTGGCCCCTGTAGACGACTTTTCAGCTTCAATCCTCTTGAACTGAGCTTCAACAGATCTCATTGTCATTGATTTACAAGAACAAAGGAATAGATGATTTACTTTTGGCCACAAGACTTCTATTTCAGACACGTCATGAGGTATAAAATTTAAAAAAATGACCTTTTTGCTCCAGACCTCCCATAACCATCTACATAGTAAATTGTTTCCAACTCCACCATTCTTCATAAGGCTCCATGCTTCTCCATAGGTTGTACTGAAGCCCATGGTACATCCTTGGAGCTTCAATTTTTTAGCTTCATATTTTTTTCTAAATAAAGTATTAGGAATATAGTTGAAGGAGTAAAAAAACAGCGAGTGACAACTTTCACCAGTGCTCCTCAAAACTGTGAAGTTACAAGGAGCTAACCATTGATGGTGGAGCACAGCTTTGAATGGAGCTTTCACAGAAGTGATCGAATGCTACAGAAAAGACAAATTGAGATTTTTTTTTTCCATTTTTGGCATGGACTTCTCCCACCAGCTAGCTCCGGACACTATGTAATCTTATTGCAGATGTATGTTGTATATGGTACCTGTCATGGATCAGCTTTTGGAGAACTTTTTTGACTCTTTTGACTTTTTTTTACTAGACTGAATTTGTTTTGTCGCTCATATGAGTGACTATAATACTCCGATTGGGTTCATGGGTCAACATAGTCCCTACCAATCTGCCTCCTGTTCTTCTCTAGATATTTTAACAATTTTTATCCAATTTAACTATGTTTGTACTCCAGTTTCTCCTAATTTATATTAGACTATAACATATTCTAATGTTGGAAATGCACCTTCGCTGTAACAGCAGCTGCTGTGGCCCGCTGTTCCCCTGCTTAGCGCCGCGGTCCTGGGTGCCGTGTTTAGCGCTGATCTGCCGCCTGTGCTTCCCCATTCACCGCTGCAGTCCTGGGCTCTGTTCTTGCAGGTACTGTGTATTCGGGGATCCGCTCCACAGTTTCCTTTCAGCCCTGGCCACAGCATGCTTGCGGCTTCTTCCCTGCAGCACTTCCTTTAGGGCCGGAGCATGTCACTTCCTGTGCTTTATGGGTTAGATCATGTGACCTTGCTGACCAATCCTAGCCATCCTACACATATATAAGTGGCTCAGACGCCTTCCCAGATACCTTGCCGTCAAGATCCTTGTGTCCTGTTAAGGTTGCTGTTATCTCTGCTTGTGTTCCTGTGCACCCGACTTGTGCTTGTAGTTCTGGACTCCGCTACTTGTTTGATCCCTGCCTGTTTGCGTTGACTCTCCTGTTGCCGAGTGGACTAGGCATCCTTCGGTCCTGCACTGTTGCTCCTGGTTACGACTCGGCCTGCTGACTATGTCTGTACTTTGCTCAGGTACCTCCTGGACCAGCTGCCTCATGTGCCAATCCTCCTCAAGAGGTAGCGACCTGGTGTTCCCCTTGGGAAAGTCTATCTCCACCATCTGGGGTTTTGTGAAGAACCAGGGGTTCATTTAGACAATACCCTTAGAGGAGGTAGGACACGTGGCTCAGTGGCTGACATTCGCTAGAAATTGCTAACCATTGGTAATCCTAATATCCTTGACATTTATGATGTTTTCCATATTTCAAATATATGATCTGTGGGTCCCATGCTTTTTTGGCTCCTGACAGTTTTCTGGTAGGCAGCCGGCAAGGATGTTGGGCTCAGAGAGAAGATCAGCATATTTAAAGTGACTGGGCAATGGACACAAATTTGCCCTTCCTTACCTTTCCACTTTTCACGCATGAGTCCTTCCTTATCTTTCCTCTTGACTTTGACATATTCCAATATGAGTGGAACAAGATGACTAACTTTGAAAAAAAAAGTTTGCATTATTCGGTAGGGAGTTGTTAGTAATGCAAATTTTTTTTTTCGGTATTGCTTTTTTCTTGTTTATTTAAATTATATTGTTGTGACCCTTCCTATTTTTTTGCTGCCCTCCAGTACTGCCAACCTTGGCTCTGCCTGACCACCATTATCTGAACCATAGCTTGTCAGCCTACTCTTTACTTGTGCTACATGGCACCACATACCTGGCTCTGTATGAACTCTTCCACCTTTCCCCTGACTTGTGGGACTAAGCTTACATTTTATATTTGGTATTGGATACCAAACCTGACAGATCTCTATAACTGATCACCCATAAAACTTCTACCTTTCAAGGCATGTTCCTATTGACCTTTGTTCATGTCATTACCCATAGATTATGTTGTTGCTCCATGGTCTGGTTACACTTCTGCTAGACATGAGTATTTGGAGTAGCCAAGTACCTCAACCTTAACTAAAGTCATGAAAAGGGAAGGTGCTATACAGATCTGTCCTTTCTTATGTATCCTCTTGGTCCAACATATCCCAAGATGTTGGATGCATGATGACCAACTTTGAAAAAGAAACATGATTTTGGGATACTCTGTGGCGAGTTGTTTATGCTACGTGAGTGTGTGTTTAAATGTGGTCACCTAGTGGTTGTGAAGAAAATTGCAGCCTTGCAGCAAAGGCTTTTGCCAGCATGCCAAGATAACACAATGAATTCATAGCATGAGAAATTAGAGACCTTAACAGAATTTGCGGAAAGGTAAGAGTGGGCATGTCTGTAGTAGAAATTGTTCCATCCATTTGGTTCTTTCTCTGAATTCTCCAGGAATAAAGACCAACTGTTCTGGTCATTGACTTCTGAAACATGCTTTAATTAAATTATTAGCGGTTTGGGTAATTAGCTGTCAGTTGTCTCCAGCGTTTACAATGTTGACTTTTTTGGGTATTAATTTCGAAGTTAACATTTCAAATGATAAAGTACAAAAAAATTGCCTTGTCTAAAGAGAAGAGAGAACAAAAATTAAAACGTCCATTTCCCGTAAAAGAAAAAAAAAAAAGACCAAAGGATTAAGTAGGACAAAAGGAGACATTTATATGTCCAAAAGACTTTTTAATAGAAACGACGTGAAATTGTATAGTGATCCCATTAAATACAGCTTGAGTGGTTTATTTAAATTCCCAATAAAACGTCCCTTTTATAGAATATAATACAGATATTTCCATAGAAGGTTTCACAAAGGAAAAGATTGACAAAGGCTATTAAAACACAAGAAATAAAAAGTATTAGAAAACTGAATTTCTCAGAAATTTCTTAAAGTGAACTTTAGTCTTGGACGGAATGGAAGGATGTCTTCTGTAACTGTAAGGTTAGTGCACAGCAATTCCCTCAAAGTCTGGAAGGGCACTGTAGCTCCCTTTCTTGCCTGGCAGCATGGGCCCTTAAAGTACCAGGAGATGCCACCACTCTTGGAGAGACAAGTTTGTCCTCCTTCTAGATGTGCAGCTCTGCTTCTCACTACCTTCCTGGATCTCGAAAGATGTGACATGGTGGCCAACATCACTTCTCTGAAATAGAAAGGAAGGCCAGATGAATAAGCACCTGTCAGTCACCATGATGAGGAGAACGATGCATACTGTAATGTATGCCTGGCTCCTCCTGCTGGAGGTGCACACTAGTGAAGATCTGCTGCAGCTAGCTGCTGTAGCAGGTGAAGCATTCCTGCTCAAGATACAAGGGAGCTGGCACATGAGAGTGTTCCTCCCATAGAAGCATCAAAGCAGATGCCACCCCCCTGGCCAGGCCAGGAGTGCTCTGAAGTCTGGTCTGCCAAACAGCTAAAGAAGAAGTCCAGATCCCAGTCTAGAAGTAGGCTATGGTGACCCAAAAAGACTTTGTTAGAGAGATGGCTACATAGTGATGACTGCAATGATGGAGATGGGACTTTTCCTGGGACTGCTGGCTACATGAGAGGCAGATGGGTAATTTCTTTATAGTTCCCCTAGGCTAAATCTGGACACACACATTAGAGGGAAGCCAACTGAACACAGCCAACCACTGAATGTGCTCCATAATCGCAGATGTTGAGGAAGAAGGATTGGGCAGTTGGAGTTCACCATTCCCAATCCTTTTGTTTTCCCTGGAGTTAAGCTGCTGCCAGAGGAAGTGTCTGGAAGTGGCTTACTCATCTCTCACCACTGAGAAAACATGCATGCTTAACCAAGTATGGGGGAGTTTTATGGACCCACTGTGCCAACTAGCCAGCTTGATGAAGGGCTGAGCCTAAGGGCGCTATTCTGGCACTCTCCTGGTTTTCACCCTTTAACCTCTGTTCAGGGATCTGGCCTTTACTGCAGGTAAGCAACCAGACTGCTACCTCCTGGGATAGTCCCAGTTAATTTGGCAGCTGACCCACTGGGGTCAGAAACTCTGGTGCAGACACCTGGAGCTCAGAATTAAAAAAAAGCACCAAAACCACAAGAAAACTGCAGAGGCAGTCTGAACAGTCACAAAAGCTTAAATGCAGATTACTAGATCCAGACTGCACTGGATAATTACAGCACAACTGTAATTTGGATGAATGAAGACATAAAACAAACCAGCAGGACGGGTGGTAGTGAAGACACAGGCAGGGCAGGAAAGCTGGGTACTAGACAGAGACACGGACAAGGTACATGGTTAGGGTTAAATTAAATATGACCAGAACTGAAACTAGAAGTGTAAGAGCCACAGGGCTAGAGTACAAACATGAACAAATACAGGATAAACACAGACAAAATGCAGGAGAATCGCAGAAGTAATAGACTTCAAACATCTTGGCTGGTCACCAAGGAACCTAAAGCTCAGGCACCCTCTGACTGGAGAGGGTTCCTTAAATATACAGGGATCCCCAGCCATTGGCTGTAGAAGAATTTTAAGCTTGTGCCGGCCCATTGAGAGGCCGGACATGAGTGCGCTCGGGCCCTGAGAGCATTGATACTGAGAGGCTGGAAGGGAGTGTGCAGGCCACAATCTACAGAGGATGGGGCCGGGCAGCATGGTGAGTCACATGGTGGGCTGCCGGCCTAAAGGTGGACTGCCGGCCTAAAGGTGGACAGGCGATGGGGTGGCCTGAGAGAATAGCTGTTGACTGATCAAGTCTGATGTGTATGGCTGGCTTAACACCTTAACACCTGGCACATAGTAATGTACCTTCTTAAAGGCTACCTTTGGGGGCAATTTTTTTTAATTATTATTGCATTATACTTATTTTAACCTAAAAATCACTTTTCAGTTGGTCTTTATTAACAATATGGAATCTTTTTTTGTGTACAGAGCTGAGATGCTCTACTAGCTGCCTGTGGATTTTTTTCTCAATTCCATCATCTGAGGAGCAGACGGACTCCTTATCTCTGCTCTCTGACCTCCTAAACACTCATTAAAGCTCAATCCTTACCTTACTGATAAGAATGTGGCTTAAATAAGTGTTTATGACCTCTCAGTAGTTTAGAGATAAGGGTAATTAGATGACCGGCACAAAGTGAAAGTGAAAGTACCAGTCACCCAGCTAGACAAACAGTTAACCCTTTGTGACTGAACAACTCAATATTTTTAATAGACCAATTGAAGTTAAGTTAAATACAATCATACAAAAATTGACTCCAAAGGTGTACATAGCCTTTAAGGTTTGTATCTGGTGAAATTCCCACAGATTAAATGGAGTCACTTGATATAAAACATTACATGACATTTCTCTCTTTGAATTATGACAAAAAATAGGCAAGAAAATAAATTAGGTAGAGATCACCTTGAGTTCATGGTCAAGTCTTGGACATTCACTGAATAGTCATCCATGGTCCATTGGATGTGGCTGTGACTTTATAGCCAGTAATGACAATGGATATACAATTTCCAGCCTATGATATCAGACAATTGTCCCATATGATAATAAAACACAGAACAATACGTGCCGTAAAATAACCCCAAGATGACAATGACCCCATCCTATTCCACCTCTGCCGTGATGAGGACAATACCTCTCATTTCCTGTCCTGTTCCACTAGACGTGCGAGAAGTGAATGATATTCCATAGATATACAGGAAAATCGGTGTAATTAGGTAAAGCTTGCATTATAATTATTTTATTTGTAATATCTGTCATCAGTTTCCTCAAGGGAAGGCTGTAATATGATTAAGTCATTTCCAATGACATTATTCCGTGTATTTCATATCTTTGGGGAGATATGACGGGAACATTGCTATTTGCAGAAGACAAAATAAAGACGGTGAAAGGACGCGGTATTCAGAGCTAGCCGGCTCACAGATCCTGCCTGCTTATGACACAAGGACAGAGAGTAGATGGTAACCTCCTGTCTTCTCTATAATGGGATTTTAATAGTTCGATGTTCAGGTCTCTGGATCTGCTTTTTTAGCCCCAAGTTGTCAGGCAAGAAGAACAGTGATGGACCAAGTTGGAGTAATGGCCATGAATCAAGTGATTGGGCAGGCTGGCAGTTCACTGTGACGTCCATAGCATCTGATGAGAGGTAACAATAGTAAGAAACTGACAACCTTTTAGATATACTGTGTGCACAGAGATAAGTGGCCCCATATCAAAGTCCAAACACCCATCCCCCCAGTCTTTGGGCCCCCTCAGGCTCCTGGGCCAGGGTAGCGACTGCTACCTCTGCACCCCCTATAGCTACGCCCCTGCCCCCTAGCATGGTGTTAGGTTTTGTCTTTCAGGGCAGGAGAACCGAGTGTTTGTGTCCCCCTCCATCCATTTCTATGAACCTTGGGTCAATTTCCCACTCTTTTGCTTTCTATTAATGCAATTCCTCTTGGGAAGACGAAGGCCTTTGTCCTGTTCTCACCACCACCCATGGAATGGCCAAAACAGGGTTTGGACATCTCTCTTGACAGGTCCTATAGCAGCTGCATGGACTGCCTTTATGGTGTCTACACCCTTGCTTCCATGAGAACCACTTACATAACTGGATACGATAGTTCATTGTGTCAGTTGAGTGAGTGGTTGGATAAAGGCTTGTCCCCCCCCCCCTCCCATGGGACTTCTCTTACTTGGTATTAAAGAGACAAATTAAAAGATGATAGTCAAGAAATCCATCCTAAGTAACTGGCTCAGCGATAAAAAGCAGAAGACGGTTATTAATGGGTCACCATCACTTGGGGGGGTCCAGAACTAAAGGAATCTACGTTACTAGTGGGGTACCACAGGGGTCAGTACTGGAGTTCACTATTACTAGTGGGTTACCACAGGGGTCTGTATTGGGCCCTATTCTCTTCAATATATTTATTAATGATCTTGTAGAAGGCTTGCACAGTAAAATATCAATTCTTGCTGACGATACTAAACTGTGTAAAGTAATTAACCCAAGAAGACAGTATAATATATATATATATATATATACACTCAGCGGCCACTTTATTTAGGTACACCATGCTAGTAACGGGTTGGACCCCCTTTTGCCTTCAGAACTGCCTCAATTCTTCGTGGCATAGATTCAACAAGGTGGCTGGAAGCATTCCTCAGAGATTTTGGTCCATATTGACATGATGGCATCACACAGTTGCCGCAGATTTGTCGGCTGCACATCCATGATGCGAATCTCCCGTTCCACCACATCCCAAAGATGCTCTATTGGATTGAGATCTGGTGACTGTGGAGGCCATTTGAGTACAGTGAACTCATTGTCATGTTCAAGAAACCAGTCTGAGATGATTCCAGCTTTATGACATGGCGCATTATCCTGCTGAAAGTAGCCATCAGATGTTGGGTACATTGTGGTCATAAAGGGAATGGACATGGTCAGCAACAATACTCAGGTAGGCTGTGGCGTTGCAACGATGCTCAATTGGTACCAAGGGGCCCAAAGAGTGCCAAGAAAATATTCCCCACACCATGACACCACCACCACCAGCTTGAACCGTTGATACAAGGCAGGATGGATCCATGCTTTCATGTTGTTGACGCCAAATTCTGACCCTACCATCCGAATGTCGCAGCAGAAATCGAGACTCATCAGACCAGGCAATGTTTTTCCAATCTTCTACTGTCCAATTTCGATGAGCTTGTGCAAATTGTAGCCTCAGTTTCCTGTTCTTAGCTGAAAGGAGTGGCACCCGGTGTGGTCTTCTGCTGCTGTAGCCCATCTGCCTCAAAGTTCGACGTACTGTGCGTTCAGAGATGCTCTTCTGCCTACCTTTGTTGTAACGGGTGGCAATTTGAGTCACTGTTGCCTTTCTATCAGCTCGAACCAGTCTGCCCATTCTCCTGTGACCTCTGGCATCAACAAGGCATTTCCGCCCACAGAACTGCCGCTCACTGGATGTTTTTTCTTTTCGGACTATTCTCTGTAAACCCTAGAGATGGTTGTGCGTGAAAATCCCAGTAGATCAGCAGTTTCTGAAATACTCAGACCAGCCCTTCTGGCACCAACAACCATGCCACGTTCAAAGGCTCTCAAATCACCTTTCTTCCCCATACTGATGCTCGGTTTGAACTGCAGGAGATTGTCTTGACCATGTCTACATGCCTAAATGCCACTGAGTTGCCGCCATGTGATTGGCTGATTAGAAATTAAGTGTTTAACGAGCAGTTGGACAGGTGTACCTAATAAAGTGGCCGGTGAGTGTATATATATATATATATACAGGACAGTATATTGTATACTATATTGTATACTATAGAGGACAGCATATTTGTATATATATATATATATATATATTCTATAGAGGACAGCATATTGTATATATATATATATACTATAGAGGACAGCATATTGTATATATATATATATATATATATACACTACAGAGGACAGTATATTGTATACTATAGAGGACAGCATATTGTATATGTATATATATATATATATATATATATATATATATTATATATACACACTACAGAGGACAGCATATTGTATATATATATATACACTACAGAGGACAGTATATTGTATACTATAGAGGACAGCATATTGTATGTATATATATATAATATATATATATATATATATATATATATACACTACAGAGGACAGTATATTGTATACTATAGAGGACAGCATATTGTATATATATATATATATATATATATATATATATACACTACAGAGGACAGTATATTGTATACTATAGAGGACAGCATATTGTATATATATATATATATATATATATATATATATATATATATACACACTACAGAGGACAGTATATTGTATACTATAGAGGACAGCATACTGTATATATATATATATATATATATATATATATAATCAAAAGAAAAAGAAAAAAGCAGCAGCACAATAGAGTAGGATCGGGTGCAATTCCTCAAAAGAAACTCACGGCACAGAGTTCCATATAGTTATCCAAAATCCAAGAACGAGGCAGCACTCCAGGCTTGTGCAAAAAGTGGATTTATTCCATGCAACGTTTCAGCTCTCTCAATGGAGCCTTTGTCAAGCAGTGAATAGATACATGATGTGACTTTATATAGGCATAACATACTTGTAATACATAATTGGTTCATTTGCATATAATTAATAGTAAAAAACAAATAACTTTGTGCAAAATACATAATTCATTAAAACGTGTGTGTTTTCATACACAGTAAATCTCATTACACCCAATTGATCCATAAAACTATAAATAATGTGAACAATAAATATATAAATCCATAGTGATATGTTGATTGATGTGCCAACAACACCTGGGGGTGGGCGTGTTATTAAAATCAAGTTAATACAATATTCAAAAAGAAACTTACAACAGAAGTATCATTGGTGGTTCAGCGGGACCCATCGCGTCCTTACAGTCCTACATGCAGAGGCACAATGAACAGTATACTGCTACAGATTGATATGGATAGATAAGAGGCCTGATAAATGCAAGTCACCTGTACATACTAAATGGTAAAACTAAGGATGCATGAACTGGTTCTACAGGAGAGAGAGAGAAAAAGAGAGAGAGAGACACTAGTACACAAATGTGCGTTTCTCAATAATATATATGTGTTGTCTAAGTGGTACTCTTTCTCATTATGCAGTGCCCAGGGTATGCTACATACGCAGTATTGCAGGCCAGGCAATGCGCCTGGTACACTGAGTACATGTGTGCAGTATTGTAGACCAGTTCCTCTGGATTTCTGGGAGAAATATTCAAATTAGCTGTCCTAAACTGGCAGATATTAAACATAATAATTTGTATATGTTTTACCCAGAAATCCATTGTCTAGACTACAATAGTCTTCACGTATATAAACTGGTCTCCTTCATAAAAATAGTACCCACTCCACAGGTCTCCCTAAGGCCTTGCAACTAGAAATGTTGTTCTCATTGGCTTCTCTTTGATGAAAGGCCTTTGTCCTGAAAGAGCTAGTTGCAGATGTGAGGCTGGCTTAGCTATTTTTATAGCCAATAATGTAATTGTCATTATTGCTGTGTTCTCCTTACTGTTTACCTATTGCTGTGCAGCAGCAAGTAAGTATAATTATAGCTTCTGCTGTGGGATTGCTCCTTCTATTCACCTGAGAATACATTATCAGTAGTGATGATCGAGCACCCGAGCATAATTGAAGTCTATGGGAGTAAACCAGTCCTGGTTTACACAAGTGTTCAAAATAAAAAAAACAAACAGACAGACACACAGAGACACTATTCACCTTCCCTGGCAGCTCCCTCCTCAAGTCCAGCCGGAAGACGGCACGCAGAGTGGTAAGTTGTACCACATCGCCACCTGCTGGACGGGAGGAATTACAACAAAGAAGAAGCCTGAGGAGGTAAGTGGTCTGTGTTTGTTTGTTTGTTTTTTTGTGTGTTTGCTTTCTATTTTTCAGGATCGTGAATGCAGAGGACTACTTCGGATTCGTGGATTACGTCGGACCAGCTTTTTTCTTTTTTAAATAAAATGGTCAAACAGGGGTCTGGGGGAATATTTATTTCAATAAACTATTTTATAAGTGTGTGTTTTTTTTACAACACTGCAGTTTTAGTAATTACGGCTATCTACAGACGTCCCTGATTACTAATACTGGGCTTAGTGCTTGCCGGTATGGTATTACCCCGGCACCCACCGCCACCATGGTTGTCGGGAAGAGCCGGGTACCCACAGGACTGGACCTTCTAAATTGAGGGTCCGGTTCTGGGGCAGCTGCAGGCTGGTACCATTAGGCTAGGAAGGGCCAATAACCGTGTCCCTTCCCACCCTGGTAGTGCCAGGCTGACGCTGGTTGTTGTATCTGGCTGGAGAAGGAAAAAAGGGGGAACCTCACGCTTTTTTTTCAAAAATTATTAAATAATTTTAAAAAATGGCGCCTAGGGGACGAGCATTGCGCTTGAGTACACTCGGTGTTAGGCCAAACAACGAGCGGACCCGAGCGTAGGCATGCTCGGCCGAACAGCGAGTTTGGCCGAGCATGCTCGCTCAACACTAATTATCCGTAAAGCAAAGGCAGATACCACCTTCAGCAACTTTATTTTACTATTTTGGATCAACTTCTGACAAAGACATCTCCAACACAAGACTGAATCAAAAGTAAGACAAGAGAATTACATCCCACAAACCTTACACCTCTCTCAATAAAACATTTCTAGAACAAGAGAACCAGAATAAATGAAAAAGAGAATTGTCTTACTTGGTAGACACTTGTGCCACATAAGAAGACACTGGTATTATCAAAAGTGCATGTAGGTCAAGTTGCACCTCTGGCTGCAGGGAAGGGGTTAGGTCAAGACTTTGGCATGGGGTGGTTGTGCCGTTTCAATTTTTGCATCAGGCAGCACGAAGGCTAAGTGCTTTCCTGCCCCTGGCCACAAAGCACTGAGGGAAGGGGGGCCCAAGTTAAACTCTTGCACCAGGGCCCATGAGCCTTTAGCTACTCCCCTGGAGAGATGTATACGTTTTTTGGGATGTTGTACTTCTCTTTTCACATTCCTAGTTAGATGTCATTTTGGAGGCCTCTCTGGTTCATATAACCTTGAATCAAAATCATGAAAAAAAATAGCTGTTGTCTGTTTTTGCTATGCAGGTGATGTATGCATCTGGGTAAATACTATTTCTATTATGGAGACCAGCAGTTGATACACGTGACAACTACTGTAGGCTAGACAATGCTACTCTGAATTTCTGGGTAAAATATATGAGAATGATCATTTCTAACATCTGCCAGCATCAGAAAGGTTAAGGAAAGCTAATTCGAATATCTTCCTAGAGATCCAAAGGGCATTGTCTTGGCCTCAATACTGAGCACTAGTACTCGGCATACTATGGGCTCTCCATAATGAAAAAGCAATGGGCATTTTCAGCTGCCAAATTTACATCCAAAACTTACCTACAGTTTTCCTATTGACTTTAAAGGCTACAGATATAGCAGAGTTAATAGGCACAGTCAAAACGCGTTAACTAGATGTGATAACTCACCAAGTGTGACTGTTAACCCTGCTACATCTGTACACCTTCGGGGGGAAATTTTTATTTATGATTGCATTTTACTCATTTTGGGCTAAAAAATTATCTTTTCAATTGGTCTTTATTAAAAATATTGAGCCATTCTGTCACAAAGGCTTAATTGTTTGTCTATCTGTGTGAATTGCACTTTCACTTTGAGACAGTTATCTAATGAATCTTATATCTAAATTACTAAAAGGCCATAATGACTTATTTAAGCCACATTCTTATCAGTAAGGTAAGAACTGAGATATAATAAGTGTTAATAAGGTCAAAGATCAGAGATAAGGGGCCATCACCTGAGCTGCCTGATGGAACAGAGTGAAAATTCAGAGCCTGCTACTTGAGAAACTCAAGGTTGTACAGAGACAGGGGTTGAAAATTTTTAATAAAGACCAATTGAAAAATTGATTTTTAGCTAAAAAAATGAGTACAATGCTACAATAATAAAACGCCCCCAAAAGCGCACAAAGCCTTTAATGAAACATTTTTGAGAAGTGATATGTTACTTCTTGGAAGCAAATTTAATTGTAGATTTCATAGAAGTCAATGGGGAAGCTGGAAGACCTCAACCAAACTCTTACTCTTCTAATAATAAAAACTCCTCTAAAACCTGCCACCAAAAATGATCTGTTTTGAGTAGCTTTTATTAGTTTTATGAATATCATGGCATGTTGATATGTATTTTTACTGATACTATTTTTTGGCGTTTATTACTTTTTTGATCAATTTTTTGGGGAAGTTAAGTGATGAAAAAATGCTGAATTGTCCATTATTTTTTTCTGTTACACCATTCACAGTATGGGATAAATATTTTTTATTTATCTTTTGGACACGGTGATACCTATGATGTTTATTTTTTTATTCCTTATTTTAATTTTAATTTTGGGGAATGGGGTGATTTTAATTTTTATATATTTTTTATGTTTTTTAAAACTTTTTTTTAGGCCCCCAGGGACTAACAACATGCAGTCATCGGAATTCCATTTGTCAAGGTTCAGGGAATAGTGCAGCCCTGAGCTCAACCAACACCACTGTCCCTGCCTACTTGCACAGTCCATCCTAACAGATGGCGTACAACTGGACGGCAGTCCCTAGCTTACGTATGTGCTGGGGAGTACAGGGAGGGGAACAACGGGGGAGAAAACAACAGACAAAGACAGAACACACGGAAAATAGAATACCACCAAACCGAGGTCAAAATCCAGGAGGTCACATCGATAATAGGCCCACAGGTAGGGCCTAAATAGGCCCACAGGTAGGTCATGTGACGTGGCCAGCGTCACGTGACTGTGATAGTATAATTTAATACATCTGAGCGTTGGCTATCCCTGCCAGCACTGTCATGCCCAAATTGCTCATTGCCTAGGGGACGGAGGACGCTGGCGATGCAGGGAAGCGTGCATCACCGGGTCCTCTCCGCCCCCTGATCACCATGGAGACGAGGACGCAGGCCGCGTCCTCGCTCCATTACATTAGCGGGAGACCAGCGGCTGCTGGGAGCTGCATGGAGGGAGCGTGCCGCCGGCTCTCTGTTACACCATTTCTATTCAGTATAGCTGATGCTGTCTAAAATTGCCTGGTGGTGGAGGAGGGGGAGCAAAAGTCAACTGTCAAAAATGTATACATCTTGGCTGATGGTTAAAGGAGTTTTTCAGGACTCAGTGGATCTCGCCTTCCTCCTGGGAACCTGGTCACAAGATGCACCTCCTCTGCAAATCCAGCTTCCACTGACATTACTTCTGTTGCCATGTTTCCAACCTGTGTTATGGACAGGTGGTCATATCTGCTGTGGATGGGGTCAGCGCTATTCCTCTGCCTGGAACATGCTCAGATGAGGTGGATGTAGGAGCATGCACTTTTGGTACTGTAAGCTGCTTGAAATTCATTCATAAACTTCTAGCAGGAATAATAAAGGAATGGCACAACACAGAGTCATAAGAATAAATGCTCCAGGCTTGATATTACACGGGGGATGCAAGTAGTTACAACATCAGTCATGTCTGGAGGGGTGACAGGTCCTCTTTAAATACCCAAGGGCCCCTAGGGATTGTCTGGGGAAGGATTTAAAAGTGCAACCACTGACCATTTAGGAGACTGGAGGTTAGCATGCATGTGCGCCCTAAGGAGACAGAGACTGGAGCACTGTGCAGCAGCCTGCAGAGAACGCCAGAGGCCAAGACGTCAGATGGCATGGTGAGTAACGCGGCCCACAGTGTACAGCAGGAATGCAGTGGGCAGGGACCATGGGCCTAACCATCTGTTCCTGATTATTATCCGTAGGCTGAAGGACTAGGACATGACCCAGGGAACCTGGCACTAGCAACACTTACAGAAAATAATTGTTTTGCAAGTTTATAAAACTTGAGCGGAAAATAATTGAACAACTTAATTTGCTCAACTAATTTTATCTCTACAAATGCAAATTTCTCTGTTCGCCTTCATGGCCTGCAGTTTCCACCTTGAGTTGGTTTTGAAGACGTCGGAAAACTCTTCTGGAAATACAGTAAGTCAGAGTTTATGACTCTAAATGACAAAGGAATACGTGAATCTGGAAAATATAAAAAGAGAAAAAAATAATGAAGACAGAACGTAACGGCTTCTCCTCACGCGGGATCCTTAGTTCATTCTCATCCAAAACAAAGTGTTTATCTTCCATCGACACATCCACCATCTGCTCAGAATTGTACATTAACAAACTTAATTTCCCTTTCGGTTGGTAAAACCACAATGCAGACTAAAATTACCATCATTTCGGGAAGCGAGCGTGTGAGGGAATAGATGATTAGGTGTCTTTTTTTACAAAGCTAAGTTCGATTAATTCGATATTTAACCTGGCACAAGATGCGGCAAAAAATGCAAACCTCAGGCTCGAGGGGAAAAAGAGGTGGACAAACACCCGGCTCCACAGAAGGCGGACACGTCCACAATTCATCTACCTCATTTACATGCTCAAGTAGTAACGTGGTGAGGAATTTACATAGGTTCATGTTGCCCTGACAACCTGGTCTGTTTGTGCCCCGGAAGGCACAGAATTGTCCAACCCTGGTAGAGGCAGATGCTTCGATGGCTCGACCATCTGTTACTACTACGTCTCCTTCACTGTGTTTTTATTTCCAGCACTTCGCTGCTATTGTTATGCTCCTTGAAGAGCGCTTATAATTGACTTGATGTAAATTTGCTGACAAAGAATTTCTTGCTCTTCCGAAACTCAAATTCCGAGAACTATCACGGGGGCAAAGAGGACCAGAGGGAGGTCGTTGATGTAGTTGACTATCAGCATGTCAGAAAGTCAAGTGGCGCTAGGTTTGGTGGGATGAAGAAGAGTTTATGGACTGAACCATAAATGGTGGGTTCTGAGGTAATATCTAAAGGAAATCCAACATCATTGGGTAGAAGGGGCAATTACTGAGGGCAGTTACACCTCTGTAGTATTAGTATACGGTAGCCAATTCTAGGTTCTCTTTAGTTCAGTACTTCACAAAGTGTAAAGTGAGGCAGCTCCTAATTCTCATCAGGTCCATCTGGGCAATGACCAATGGTGGTGGTGCTGAGTCTCATAGCTGTTCCCCTGACTCCCCCATACATATGCACTTTCAGTATGACCAAGTGTGCATGTGTTCTCAGTGAGAATAACCTTTAGTGTTGGCTTATCTCTTCCTGAGAGAGGCTTAGGCAGGGTGCTGGATCTCCTTAAAGAGACCAGTTTTGTATGGAGACTTATTGACAATGATCTAGGGGAAAAGAATATGCAAAGGGGTATCTCCCAAGAAAGAGAACCTTCATACTAGCAGCATCTTGCCGAAGTGGCTCCTTATGGGTCAGAATCCAACTTTATAACAAGCCTTGGAATTTGATAAGAGAATGTAATCAGACCAGATATCCATCCATAGACAGATTTTTTGAGGAGCTTTTCCCTCATCAGTACAGACCAAGACTCTGGCTGGCTTACTGAGAGGCCTTGAATGGGGCTTAGGCAGGGTGCTGAACCTCGTTAAGGAGACCAGTCCTGTATGAAGACTTATTGGCAATGCTCCTTTGGAAAAGAATATGCAAAGAGGTATCTCCCAAGGAATAAAACCATCTCCAACTACCAACACCTTGTGGAAGTTGCTCCTTATGGGTCAAAGCCCAACTTTATTACAAGCCTTGGGACTTGATAAGGGAATATAGCCAAGCCAAATATCCTTCATAGAACAAAAGTCAGGAAGCCCCCTGTACATTAGATGGTTGGCAGGAGGTCCTGCTGAAATTGGTGGGTTCTTCTAGCATCCATCATTTATCAAGTCAACTATTGTTGTGTCAGACAGTCAAGCAGCACTAGGTTTGGTGAAACGAGGAAGAATTTAGGCAGACCTATAAAGGGCATGTTCTGATGCTGATAATAAAAAGGAAACCTACTACTGGGACCAAACATGGGGTGGGAGGGGCATTTAGTGAGGACAGCGACACCTCTTTGTATGATGTCATAGTATTAATAGACTGTAGCCAATCCTAGTCTCAGGTTCTCTTTAGTCTAGCACTTCTCAAACTGTGAAGCGAAACGCCCCCTAGTTGTGCTGAGGTACATCTGGGCAATGACCATCGGTGGTGAGGCCGACAGCTGTTCCCCTGGCATCCCCCATTCACATGTACTTTTCGGTTCGACCAGTGAAGGTAGTGAGCTGCTGCCAGGAACCTTCGGTGGTGACATCTGGCCTGGAAAGAAAAGTCATGAGGCCCCGTACACATTACACAGTTGGTTGGTCTCACTGAAATTGGCGGGTTCGGCCAACATCCATAAAACACTCAATATAATGTTCCGATAAGGAGCAAATACAGACAATTTATTCTGGTTGTTTTCCGATATTAGATGGTTTTCCTTAAAAAAAAAAAAAAGAAAGAAAAAAGAACGTACAACGATGAAATAAAGAACATCCGGCCGCCGATCTCGTCTGTATTCTGTGGTGTTCACCCTTCTGTGTGCACAAGAACTCGGACTCAGCAATCTCTAAGGGATGTTTTTGTCAAACTGAACTGTGTTTCCCCTTTTCCAACATCATTTTTCTCACCAGTCACTTAATTGGCTCTAGATATGGAGCGGAGGTACACGAGACGTCTCGGAGGATCTGCAAAGAAGTAACGCCACTTTCTATAAATCCGTTTACTGATGAAGGGTCTAAGTATATCTTCAGATAATGTAGTAGTTTTATGGGGATCACTGCATAATGCAATGTTCTGCTCCTTTGTTTTTTTCCAATTCCTCGCCATCCCCGCTTGCTTCGCTGAATAGAAACATTCTTGTTAACATACGAAGACGTAAAATCAACTCTGACTTAGTCTTAAAGGGGTATTCTGGTTATAGAAAGTTATCCCCTGAGAAGGCAGTGGTAATGCAGGAGCGCCGCGGCCTTCTATGTGTTTACCGCAGGCCCAGTGACGTCACGACTAGTATCACTGGCCTGGGCGGGGCTAAGCTCTGTTCACTTGAATGGACCTTAGCCCCGCCCAGGCCAGTGATGCTAGTCGTGATGTCACTGGCCTGCGGTAAACACAGAGAAGGCCACGGCGCTCCAACAGCGCCGCTGCCTTCTCAAACAGCTGATCGGCGTGGGTCCCAGGTGTCGGACCCCCACCGATCAGATGTTGATGATCTATCCAGAGGATAGATCATCAGTTTAAAAGAACTGCAGAACCCCTTTAATGAAAGACACAGTGTGACCAACAAGACATTATCAGGAAGGATTTTCATCCAATGAGTGCAGCATCCTGCTCCTAGAAGTCGCGTATACTGCAAAGTACAAAAGTATATTGTGTATTTCTGTAAGCCCATGATAATTATAGGCCATATGTCACCACTAGATGGGGCTGGTGTCACCCTCTATATAAGGAGAGGAGTGAGTCAGCACAGGGTAGTGAGTAGTAATTAGTGCAGAGGGAGAGACAGGTCTGAACCAGTCTGAGTCTAAACCCAGTAAAGAGTGAAGTTGTACAGCTGACATTTTAGCTCATCCTGGACTTGGATCCACCCAGAGTAAAGTCATAACATCTCCTAAGCAGACCAGATGATAGGAAAGTGTAGAGCAAGACCTGTAGAGGTGAGCAGTCTACAAAGGACTTATTTGACTTAACGGCACACATGTTCAGAAGAAGCCTCCAGTGCCTGAGCACACACCAAATACAATTTGGCGCACCTGTATGTACATCCACATCCCAAAGTGGAAACCTGGGTAAGCTACCAGTCAAGAATGGAGCAAAGGAGTTTACCTGCCATTAGGGAGAATTGCCTGTTGGTTGCCGTCCTATTAGTACACACAAAACCTGTCCTAATCACACAGGAGGACAAGTTACTTCACAACACTGAGGTAAAGAGCTGCCTCATCCCCCTCTCTGCTCTGCTTGTCAGGGATTATGATCCTGAATACAGATGATAAGATCTTTAGCTGAATTTCTGTAGTAATTGAGTTCATGAGGAGGTATTTTGGAATATATTTATTATAAATTAATATTTAAGTATTTTAAGTAATTTAATTTCTTAATTCCCAGAGAACCCTTCTAAAAATATTGAATATCATCTACCTATAATTATCTAATTGATTAAATCTAAATTTAAATATAATTTAATGTAAATCTTAAAAATATATAAAATATAAGAATTTTAAAAGATGAACTGGTAATGGCACATCTGCTCTCTTAAATTATTCCATTGCTTAACCTACATGGTAAACACTTTAAAAAAAAACACACACTTTTAAAAAAATCCCCAATGTCAGAATTGTCCCCCCCTCCCGCCCGAAAAAAGGACTAGAAAACGATCAAAGGTCTCATGTATCCTAAAATTGTGTTAATAAAAACTACAGTTTACTCAAATTTTGTTTTTATAAAAAGAGATTTTTTTTAAAAAAGTATTAAAACATAACAAAAGCCATGTAAGTTTGGTACATCCATACTTGTACTACTATGTCAGTTTTACACCATAAAAGTGAAATCCTAAAAAACAGTGATGGAATTGCCATACATTGTATGACTGTATTGAAAAAAAATAAATAAAAAAGTTATGGATTTTGAAATACAGAGATAAAAAAAAATCGCTGAGCCTTAAAGGGGTTGTCCAAGTTATGTTTTTGTTCTTTGTATGTTTCTAACTAGTCAAATATAACAGCTTTTCCAGCACTTTGTGCTTCTACAGCTGCTGTTTTCTCAGATTTCACTCAGAGTCACATGACCTGTGATGTCAGCTTCTCTCCCTGCTCTGCTGGTGTTTCGTGCACAAGCCTGAGAGAGTCTATACAGGAGACGTCACTGTGCTGGCCACACCCCCTGTACTGTGGCTGCTGCTCTCTGCTCTATCCCTGGATTCTTTCAGATAAGATTTTAACCCCTTCAGCCAGAACAGACTCAGGGCTGAAATCTACAGGCAGTGAGGAGACAAATGCTGGACACAGGAGCTGACAGACTAGAGAAGATCTGCAGATCATTGAACAAGAAAGGTAAGGAGATGTTCCTGTGTGTATCAGCAGTGTCATTGTACAGCTGGGACTTGTAGTCCTACACATACAACATGCTGCTGCGTCTCCCAGCAGGCAGACATGTCACTTAGGGCAGCTCTTGTATTCACTCCCTTTGCAGAGCAGGAAGGGGGGAGGGGCAGAGATTGTTGTTATTGCAGGTAAACAAAGATCAGAAGAGAACCAGGGAAATTAGGAAATATAGATTTTTTTTGCCTAAAACTTGCTTAACTGAGTTATATATAGCTGCCCATCCGATTTACAGCACTATATATATATGCTATTTAACTGGAACAACCCCTTTTAAAGGTGTTATGTTATGACCGATGTCAAAAATGAAATTCAGCCATACTATATAATAGTTAATGACAATCTTTTCCTAACAAAGCCAGAATCAGCCCTGACGATTGACTGGTTTTCTAAGATTTTTTTTTTAAGCCACTATGGATAAAACTGGTAAATTATAACTGGAAACTCCTGTTGAACTCGGACCCTTCACATGGTTAAGTTATGAAAGAATAATTCAAAAAATAAAGAATTCCGCAGCAATCAAAGTGGAAGCGCGTCAGATCTGGAGGATCCTCGAGTACCAGACCCGGTGAAATATTGCGATGAGGAAATGTTTACTTTTATGAATCCATATAAATCTTTCCTCAAAATATGTATTTAAGCCGTTTAATCTGCTGCTCGTAAATTTTTAATGTGCGCTGTATTCTTTTTACAGCAACTGTAAAGCAGTCCAGTTTTAAGGCCTCTTACAAATATATGACAGTAAACTGTGTACATATGACAAGACATAAATAAAATGCTCCGTCAACACTTCGTGAAATTTAATAATCCTCCCGCCGGAAATCTCTGTATGATAAAATGCAGTACGTCTGTCTATTTGCTTTGCATATTTATTCATATTTCAGGGGAATACCTGCCACAGAGGAAAGCCACACCCCAGCTGAAAGAAAACCCGGCCCCCGCTTTTCAGTCGTAGTGCCCTGGAGCAGGGATACTTTGAAGTCTGGACATCTGTGGACATTTGCCCCTGTTTCTCCTATGCAAATTCATCAACTCCTTACTTTATTGCACTTTAAAGGTTTAACTTGCACTGACTTATATGTATGTTGTGATATGTATGTTGTCCTGTTCATTTGCCCTGTATTTGCACAGTACTGTGGAAAGGGTAAATAAATACTAAGAGACTTTTGGGACTTTCTAGCTAATAATGAGAAGCTAATAATTTTCCACAGTTACCATAATGGTTAAAGAAGAGCATGTTTAAGAGGGGAAAAGCCAGACATGTTTACCACCAAAACCAACCAGACAGAATGACCTTTTCAATGTCTTGTTTAGATATTTTAGATATAAAAAAATGCTTTGTCCTTCCCATTGACTGTTATTGAAGGTCTAATGCAAGTCTATGACAGGTGAAAATTGTAACATTTTATCTGTTTGTGCTGTGTTTCTCCACTGCACCCCTCTCTAGAAACTGTATATAAGGAGAGCAGTCAGAGCCTATATTTGTCTGCACATAGGAACCAGTATTTAGTAGGAGAGACTCTGCTAGTCTGCATGAGTGACCAGAGGAAGATGCTGAAATGGGGACGCTGAGCTACAGATCCTGGGCCACTTTTGGGCAGGGTACCAACCTTCTGGAAGAGAGAGAGTAACAGCTAGGCTGCCTTGGAGGAGACTTGAGAAGCCAGCCCTATGCCTTACCTGTATTGTTTTGCACTTGAGCTTTTCCAGTAAAGAAGCACACTGGTTTACTGCAGACCCTGACTCTCTGGACTTATTTCCCATTGGGGTGCACCACGCCTTACCATCCTTTCTGGAGAGCAGCAACAGGTGGTGACACCTCAACGGTGTCTGGGGGACCCAGTGTTGCGTTGGGGCCACCCCAATCTAGGCCACTGCACTATCATCTTCTATGGTGGAAAAGGGGTGCTCACAGTCTGGAAAATCCCCTGGTGCCATGACAGAGCCCCTCCATTAGTGACCCTCTGATGGTATAGATTGTTGTCATCCAGCAGGACACTGCTATTTAGGCTTTCATCAATGTGGTGGTATGATGACATCACCAGTGATCTGGAACGGGGACAACCCACTAGGATGCCAGATGCAGATTTCTTGCTGTGCTGCTGGTATATTGCCGAATGAAGTACCTTGGGTCCAGCACCCTTCTTGATTCCGAAGTCATTCAACAGGACTGTGCAATCAAGAAAGAGAGGGAGGGGCCTGCAGAGGAAGCAGGAGCGGCAGGGGTGCACAGAGTGGTTTGAGCATGCCCTTGGTGCATTCAACTTCTCATTTGCATGTGGATTAAAAGTACTTTTTCTGCAGAATGAAGCAACAGATCGCTAAGTAAAAGGTATCATTACATTCAGCTGAGCCTGGATGATCAGGGAATTTCTTGCTGACAAACTCCCTTTAAGGTGATCACCCACATTAATGCCATTCCCTTTCATTTCCACTGGACCGGTACCAATGTGGGTTATGATGGGTGTCCTAACTTTCCCACAGTAGTAGATGTCGGACTTAAAGGGGTATTCCCATCCCAGACAATGGGGGCATATAGTTAGGATATGCCCCCATTGTCTCATAGGTGCAGGTCCCACCTCTGGGACCTGCACCTATTTAGAGAACGGAGTGGGGAAATGAACGAAGGGTGCACCACGCATGCACAGCCGCCCTCCATTCATTTCTATGGGGCCGCCGAAAACTGCCAAGCGGTGGCTCGGCTATTTTAGTCGGCTCCATAGAAATGAATGGAAGTGGTGGCCACGCATGCGCGGTGCGCTCCCATTCGTTTCTATGGGAGCAGCGGGGGAGCTGCCTGGTGGTGGCCGGACCCCGGGAAACCTGGGGTCCTCCAGGCACAGCGCTCCCAGCTCCGTTCTCAGTATAGGTGCGGGTCCCAGCGGTGATCTCCTAGTGATATACCCCCGTGTTGTCTAAGATGGGAATACCCCTTTAAGAGAACTCAGGCGGCCATCCCTACAGTAGTGCTGACCATTATTGATGAAGTGAGCATGCTCGGCCGAATACGATATTCGGTCGAACATGGCAGCGCTCGGGTGCTCGAGCACCATGCTCGAGTCCCCTCCCCGTACGCTAATTAGACAATTAGCGTGCAGGGAGGTACTGGTATTCCCTGTAATGCCGTAGCCATGTTGGCACCCGGCACCCGGTGACATGTGACCCGGCTCAGTCTTAGTCAGGGAGAGCTGCTGCAAGGAGGGACAGATAGTGTAGGGATAGAAATTGGTTAGGCAGGGCTAGTTTTTCTGTTGAAAATACCCAAAAGCCCTTTTAAGGGCTATTATATCTGGCTGCAATTTATATATATATATTTTTTTTTGGGGGGGGATAAAAATTGCGCAAGGTTGCCTGACCTAAACACCACCTGTGCAGCGTGTGCATATAACGTTTCTGTTTCCAATATACCTGACATCTGGTTTCATTTTTTCTGCAGCTAATCAAGGTGACATTATCTGTTCTACATCTGCTGTATAACGTTTGAACATCCTATGAACCAGACACCCTCCCCTCTTCAGAGCAGGGGGTGCCTGGTTTAGTGCTCTGGTTCTTCCATTGACTTCTATTGTGCTTGGGTGCTCTGTAGAGCACTCGAGCATCACCAAGTGTTCTACCCGAGCACCCGAGCTCTTTGGTGCTTGATCAACACTACTGACTATATTATCCTATAGGCAATACATAAAATATGTCAATATATAAAACATGTAAAGTAACACTCAAGCCTCCTCTCCCTATAAATACATTGTCCCAATATTCCATGCCTGATCCATCACCAGACTCCTGACAATTCTTTGTGACCAAAAAGTGTATCACCCCCCCTCCCCATACAAAGTTATTTTTGTGTTTCAATTTTAAGCAGATTTATGTTCATCTTTTATGTTTCCTAGATAAACAGTGATATAAAATTGATTTCCTGTGGGTTTCCAAACATAAAGTCCACCTCTTCCCAGCACATCATCAATTCTGATACTTTTTAGCCCTCTTTCTCTATCTGTATAAAAACAATAACATTTTATTAGGAATTACGACCTTTCCCCGCAGTCAGACGAAGGTGGAGAACGCGAAAGGAACTCGCGGTCTTCATCATAAATGAATAAAGCGCTTTTCTGAGGTGTAATAAAAGCCATTCATTCTGTCACTTTTTCATTTTTCCTTCATTTCCACAGTTAGGAGTTCGCCGTGTTGCTTCAGATTTAGATTTCTCTGATTCGTCTCTGATATTCGACTGAAAAAAATCTTTGTGTAATAACAATGTAATGTGGAAGAATGACACAGACGAGGAAAAATAAGACATATGGTCATCAGAGGCCGGCTGCTCAATATTATATGGTGAGACAAACATCTGGAAGCTCTGATCATCTGTTCCTTCTTCTTCATGTAATATATCTATATCATCCTATAAAGAATAGTACTGCAGGAAACATGGGCGAATTGATTCTAGCAAACCAAAATTTGTCCAAAACTTTTCAGAAAATTTTAATTTGTTTAGTAACTGATATTAGATTTGGAAAAATTTTTCTAGAGAGAAAGACCGACAGAGAATTCACTGCACATTCCAGTACACACCATGAAATAGATTCATATGAACTGCACACAAAAAAACATTTTTAGGAAATTTTGCTTTTCTCTAAACTGCAGCAGTAATAAACATAGTATGTATGTACAAAGGCCCTTCCTAAAATAAGCATTAAAAAAATTACATTAGTTAATGGTTTATATTTTAAAAGAACATAATACTGCCTGTAATGTACATGAATATAACTACTATAATACTGCTCCCTGTACAAGAATATAACTACT